>CAUHTR010003908.1:14825-41570 GCA_959609185.1 Schmidtea polychroa | reverse complement strand
AAATTCATCGATTTAACATAGTTCTTCCATTTACTAAAAAATTCTTCAATGGGATTCAATTACGGACTATATGGCGGAAGAAATAAAATATTGTGTCCATATTCTGCTATAAAATTTTCAACGTTCAAAACCCTGTGGAAAGCCACGTTATCCATAATTATCATATTGCTGGGTCTTGGGTCGGGTCAGAAAATATTTTATTTACACTAGGGGTTGATAGTCCTAATCGCACATATAGTGTGTCATCATTCCAGGGGACCCTTAACCAAAACCCACACTATCATACTCCGAACATGACACCCATGATTCACATCATGTTGGTGCTGTGTCATGTCGGCGAGCTACGATGGAGCAGGTGAGCCCCTGCCTTAGGACTACTCCCCCATCGTAACTCGACTTAACAGATACTCGACTGCCGATAGAAGGGCTTACGTCATTCACATCATTCTAAGATTTCATGTATCATTCCGATTTGTAATGAAACTCCACCACAACACTCAATTACCTGGTTTTGTCTTTATTTCACATTCAACAGCAAATTTCACCACATTATCCTCACTTCTATTCTCCCTAAATTCGGCTTTATCACATCTCTTCCACACATTGATTCCATTCACTCATTGTCTAAATTCCGTCTCAATCATCCATCATAACTCAAACATTCAAAATTACTTAATTTGACAGGTCACAACAGAAAAATATATATATCAACGGATTTCCAACATAAAATACATTTACAGAATCATACAATTTCGAGAAAGGGACATGGATATCAATTATAATGTATTCGGAGAAGCTCCGGCAAAGATCTCATCGAGATCGAAAAAGTCTTTGGCGTTTTCTTCCCATGAAGAATCGACGGGTGGGACTTCCCGGAAGATAGGAAGAGAATGTGAGGTGGATTCTACGGGAGGTACTGGAGCTGGCGGTTGAACAGAGGCGATCAGAGCCGCTTCTCTTTCGGCCTGAAGGGCCCTTCTCCTTTTGGTACGCTCGGCCCTAGATGGCTGCCGGCGTTTCTTGGTCTGCTTTACCTCCGGAAGAGTGACCGGGGCTATTAAATCCACTACCCTGGGGTTAGCGCGACTTGTGCCGGTACAGACGACTTCGGCTGGAATTGTCGGCTGAGGAATGCTCGAGTGGCTTAAGTTGGCCTGATTTACTGGTTTCATCAACGAGATGCCTGAGAGATGGTGGGAAGGGAACAAACTGTCCTCTTCCGTGAGTGGAATATTGACGATTTTCTGGGTGACTGAAGCTTGTACAAACACCTTATGTAACGCTTCGGACTGCTCCTTAATAAGGGTGCGTAAAGCGCGATTCTCTTCTAGTACATCGTCCCGACACTTTTCGACTCGGGTAAGTCTTGTCCTCACCTCCTTCATTTGACTTGGAGAAAAGTACGTCCCTTCTAAATGGTCCGATTTCTTTTTCAGGAGGCCATTTTGGGTCTGAAGAGTCTTTATCAACTGATTTTTGTCCGCGCAAGAGAAACATGGACGTATAACTGTGGTGGTTGGAACCTTGGACATTTCGAAAACTGAATAAAATTCTATTAAGAATAAGTTATATCTAGCAAGCTCATGGCTGCCATCATACTCAATCAACCATCATTTTATTGGAAAGGAAAATCATATTAGTTTAAAAGAAAATCAACACAAACATATCATCCGGAACACATACCAGAAAACATCGGAACCTGGATAAATTTAAAGAGATAATTGCAAAAATAAAAAATCAAATCATTATCCGCTGGGCTAGATCGGCCACTTAGAATTTTTACTCAGATTCAATAGATTTCTCCAAGTAGAACGTAACCATAAATCTAAAATTAAACTCTACGACGTTCATGAGCCCTCGTTTATTGTTATGAAGCGAGATATTCCTCCGGATATTCAACAACGGTAAATTATTAATTCAATCTTTGGTCATTAAATTATTAATTAAATCGGTATCCATTAAGTTATAAGTAATCTTTAATCATCAAAATCATTAATTAACTTTTTATCGAAGTACCTTTTTTGAGTTAATTTCATGAAAAAAATATTGACCTTCTGCTGTACGGTCGCTGTTCGTAATTCTTATCAGTATACCGTGGTTTGCTGTCGGTTTTCATCATTGTTACAATTATTCTGCTACCCTCTTGGTGGAATCTCCACATGTGATTATTTCGCGCGATAGATGAGTTGGTATCAGGAGTCGGTGTGAGTGAAAATGCTGGTGAATTATCTGCCCATCTAATGTGATCGTTGGGTATGTCATTCGCATGTGAGTGATTGTGTCTAACTGATTATCCAGGTGTGCTCGTACGTGTGATTGCGACAAATGTGGAAATTTCTACTGTATATTTTCACCAATGTGCGTTCAGTTCATAACGCGATTCAGTAGTCGCCTTATCGAACTATCTAAGTGACAAAATCATCGGCCCTAGTATTCAAAAAGTCTAAACAGTTGGATGTTAATATCGTATCTTTTCCTGAAAGTGCATTACCGATCGATGGATATCTGATTATCTGAAACTATGAAATTACCTATATCGAAGTTCGGGTCTTTGATTCGTTTCACTCAGAATGTCTTTCAAGACAAGTTTGATAGTTCGACGAGGTCTTAATTCGGAAATTTTTGACGTTCTAGGGTGATTTAGATATCGATGACCATTTACAGCGAGTGCAGAAATTTTACTCGATTTATGATTCTTGCCACTTTATGATAGTCTCGCCGTTTAATATATATGGATCAAAAATTCCACCAGAAAGAAACTAACGTCAGATTTGGCTTTCAGATGACCCAAAATACGATGATTACTGGATACTCGTTTTTCCGAATCGGCACTAAATGAAAGATGTTCCGGCTACCTTACTCATTGCGAAGATTTGTGATTTACCATACTGAACAACTATATTATACTCTATTCATTTCAACATTTTACTTTTTATTTTTACGATCCTAACTCCGTACTTCTTCTTCCTGTGGTGACGGATCAGTGAGGAAGCCCCCAAGATGACCCGTATTCAACCACTGCGCCGCTGAAGCAACACCCGACCTTCTTGCAAGAGGAACAACCAGTGTCCCTCGAGCGGTGGCCAGTCGAACCTCAGCTTCGCATAATGCACTATCATCATTATGATGAAATTCAAGATATTACTTTATCAAATTTTATGCAAAGTATATACAAAATACTAATTTACTGAATAGAATTCGACTTGTACCAAAAATTTTATTCTAGATAGATAATTACAAGTATATTCGAAACATAAAATAAATGAAAACTTTACTAATACTATTAATTAATGGTGACCAAAGGAAACTGAACATTTTATAAAATGTAAAATTTATATTAAATCATCCATAGTAACTTAAAAACTCTATAAATATTAAAAAATTACTTTTTATCTCGATAAATACTGCTTCGCTAAAATTCAAAATTGAAGTCCACGAGTGATCTGTCGATTGGAAAATAATTAGTTCTGAATTCAGGGGCGCGCCGAGCTGTTAGGCCGCTTGAGTGCAAAATAATTTCCTGCCGCTCTTCATCCTTGCTGCAAAAAAGTTTCTATAATCCAAAATAAAAATAACATTTAATTAAAGTAAAAATTAAACTAACTACGGAAGAACACACATATCACATGCAATAGTTTATGAAAATTATAGTTTATTAATCACAAAACAGATAAGTTTAGGAAAGTTATAGTTTAGTACACACAAACAATAGAAAGTTTATGAAATTAATAGTTTACTACTCATACAAAAGAGACTTTTCTTGCCTTGTTCAAAGCAAATTGTGAAATTAAGTCATGCATATCTAAATTATCTAGGATTTCATGTTCTATTGAAATTATTGATATATTACTTAAACGTTCCTGGAGCATAGTTGATCGTAAATAATTTTTAATTATCTTCAATTTTGAAAACGATCTTTCACCTGTTGCAACTGAGATTGGTAATGTTAATAGAATTCTGGTCACAATAAATATATTTGGGAATGTTGCCTGAAGATCATTTTGTAAAATATATAATAATATAGATTGAGGTTTAATATCTTCTTCTTTTAAAAATACCTTTATAGTTTTTATCTCTTCGAATAAATCAATTCCATTAATATCGGACTCATTTCTTTGTTCGTCAGTTAATTTCAAATGTAAATCTTTGCAGCTTTTCAAAAGTATTTCTTCTGTTTAATCTTTAATATTATACATAAATCCAAATATATCATTATACGATTTTAACGCTTCGAATCTTGTTGTAATTGATACTAATGCTTGGTCGATAATGCAGAAATAAAAGTTAATTTTAAAATTTGTTTTTGGATCTAATATTGGTTCATCCTTGCCTTCATAATCAAAATTTGTTGTTTTTCTTCTTATTCTTAAACTTGAAACTTCTGGAAATTTAGGTTCTACGTGTAATTTTTCGGCTAATTCACTAGCTGATGTAAGCATTTTTTCAAATCCATTATCATTACGACAATTTTTAAAAAACTCTATTAAATCATCTAACGCGGGATAAGTAAGTAACACGAGTAGCTAGGCTAGTCACTATTACTTATCACCCCAGTGTACCCGAATTTAGTGGTAAAATCCGATTTACTGGTTTAATCCTGAAAAAAAAAATTATTAAATTTCAAATTACCATCCAGTGGTAAACAAGATTTTAAATTAAAATGGTTAACTTAAACAAAGTTAATTAATAATGTAATTTAAAAAGATCAACGTTTTTTGTATGTTTTTGAAGCAATAATGAAGACATGAAATTGAATGTTTTCTCTAAATTTCTAGGAGATAATGCCTCATCAAGATCGATATTTTGTTAAAAATTAAATTAATTAAAAGCCAAATTAGGCATTTAAAAACTAATTGATAAAAACGAGGATCGAGAATGCAGTAAATTTAAATAGAGTATGTTGGATGTTTGAACGTGATTAAAACCGAATCGAATACACCCAGATAATCCGGCAAGCACACGGACGTGAATAGATGGGCGTATACAGGTGTATGAAGAGATAGATGGGGAGGCGAATACCTATGTGTGTACACGCGTACAGGGATATGTCTGAAATGAAGTGTGAGTAACGACAAGCGGGAAATCTATGAATAAAGAAAACGTGGTTTTGTATTTTGTGTGTTGGGTTACTAAAAATGGAACGACACTCAATTGGTAGGAATAGACGGGGACCTGAATAAAAAATCGGACATAAGCCTTCTATCAGCAGTCCGTGAACCCCAGTTGGTGCTAGACAATTATAGTATGCTAAGCATGCTCACTTTCTGCTAGTAATCAAACCATTGATACAGTACCAACGTTGATTGCTCAACGGGTATCAAGTGGTCAGCTGTCAATTGTATTCTGGGTTACGCTGGAAACAGCACGAGTAGGTAGAAACTTTGGATTACCTGTATATATATATATATATATATATATATATATATATATATATATATATATATATATATTTTAATTGAATTTTAAAAACGTATAAATTAAATGTATAATCAATTTAAACACTTGGTTTAATTTTATAAAAAAACTGGCCATGTATTTGCATCGTATAATAATATATACCTTTTGCTTTTTAAATAGATTTGTGTTTTTTTTAATATAATATATTTATGTTAACATAGTTTTTAATGTGAGAAACGCTGTAACCGTTTGCGGACGTAATTAATTTTAATTAAACCATTTAAGCCCATCACTGCTGGCCTACCGTCCGCAAACGGTTAAACTCTAACATTTATTTATAATATTTATTTTTAATTTAATATTTAATTTAATATGTGGGTTAAGTGACGTGTTTTCATATTTCATACTTATATTAATAAGAATAAAAATAATTCTAATAACAATATAATATTAGCATAACCAATGCTCATCGAGTCACCCCTAATTGTTAAGAGTGTGGTTTTGATGTCCTTTGGGGCTAATGCGTTAATAAATAATTCAGTGACAATAAGTCCATATTTCATTTGGTATATATATTTTTGTATCTCAGTTGTGTTTTGGTTTAGTTTTGTTTTATGTTTGTTATCTTGCTGTTTTCATGCATATTTTTGCTTGTGGTTTTGTTTCGGAACTTTTCAGTCCTATTTGTTAGTACTGTATCATTTTCCTTACCCCAAGAGCGAAGATGACTAGATCGGCCAAGGTGGTTTTGTTAATAAGGTTCGGTCGTAGCCTTTTGTCTGTCCGGAAATTTGTTGTTCACTATATATTTGGAATCCTTTAGTTAAATTGGCGTTCAGGTAGAAAACAAACAAAAGTAGCTCTTAAAGAAAACGCCCGTGATTTGCGAATTCATTTACAGACATGCATGAGTGAATGCTTTTATATTAATTTAATTGATTGTTTTACTTAATCGAATTATTTAAATAATTTTATTTTTTATTACTTGTATTTATCTATTTTAATGGAAACTTTTAATTTTAATTTATTTCATTTTTTAAATAAATTTTTTCTGTTCATTTTCTTAAAGTATACACTCTTTGCCATAGCTCCTTCGTATGTAAATACGAGCTATGACATTCCTAATTAATTCGATTATGGCCTTTCGTATGTAAATATGACTATAACTATGACCAATATTCATTTTTAATTTTTTTATATTATCAATTATTTTATTTATTCTAATTAATTTGATTATGGTCTTTTATATGTAAATAAAGTGAACGCTCTATATAAGCAACCTCTTTTTAAGCAACACTTTTGATAAGCAACCTCTATACAAGCAACTTTTTTGAGTTTAACTGAACTGTATAAGCAATTAATTGTAAAATCAGCTGTTCACGACAAATTAATTTGAAATTTTAAAAAATTTTGTTATTGTAATGTTTGTTTTTTGTGCTGCCAGTATTGAAGAATAGTTAAGTGCATTCTGTTATTTCTGTTAATTAATAAATAATTATATTTTTGTTTTCAATTCAGCCATAAAATATGAATCAGAAGAAAAAAAGACGTTCTATTTCGTTAAAAGATAAACTATCCATTTTAGAGTACATTGAAATGGTAAAAAATCAAAGTTGCTAAATCTACAATAAGTAGAGTAAAAAAAATAAAGAAAATTTAGAAGAATATGCATCCAAAACCTATGTGAATCAGAATAAGATTAAGCGAATGAAGACAATAAAATATAGCGAAATCGATGATACAGTGTTTTCTCGGTTCTTGGAGTGACGAAAATAAAACGTTTTAGTTCCAAATGGAATTATTAAATTAAAGGCAGTTGAAGTTAATAGATTGAATAATGGTCCTGAAACATTTGTAGCAAGTGATGGATGATTAACGAAATTTAAAAAACACCATGGTATACGGATTTTGCCTGTTTGTGGAGAGAGTATGTCTTGCAATGTGGAGCTAGCAAATTCGTTTAAAAGTAAATTTCAAAATTATATTGATAAAAATGGCTTTTTGCCTGAACAAATATATAATTGCGATGAAATATATAATTACCCAACAAAACTAATATTTCAAATTTTGAAAAATCTCCTGCTAGGAGAAAACAATGAAGGAACGAGTAACAATTATGCTATGCGTAAACACTACAAATACGCATAAATTAGATTTGATGATGATAAGGAAATCGAAATATCCTCATTGCTTCAAAAATATGGAGTTGCCAATATATTAGAAATCATCTAAAAATGCTTGGCAAACTTAAACACTTTTTAGCGGCTGCTATAATGAAATATTTATATCTTCAGTAACTCGACACTTGGAATCTAAAAGCCTTCCAGCAAAGGCCCTTCTCTAAGTAGATAATGCTATTTGTCATGGGTTAGAGCATAATTTTAATAGTAACTCGAATTTCAAAGTTATGTTTTATCCCCCAAATAACACACCATTATTGCAACCATTAGATCAAAATGTGATAAAATCACAAAAACAACGCTATCGGAAACATTTACTTGCATGTCTTGAAGCCTTAGGTGCAGAAGGTTGAATAGTTTCAGCACTTAAAAATACAAATTTGAAAGATGTTGTTTATTTATTGGTGCAGGCATGGAATGATATTCCCGTGTCAGTATTACAAAAGTCATTTAAATATCTTTTTCCGTCAAGTGATGAAATTCAATACAACATTCATTCTGATCACTTTTCAGAAGAAGACGATATTCTCTAGCAAGATTTTATAATTCGATATTTAATGATTGTAATTTGGCAGATACTGAAATTTTGGATTGGGCAAGTGGAACAAGCGAGGAATATCATTTATTTGACCTTAAAGAAAATCCAAAATTAGAACATGAAACTGTTTCTGTTGATAGGGTTGCCAGATTTTCACCAAGTCAAACCGGGACAATCCCGGAAAACCGGAACGTCTGGTAACCCTAGTAACTATATAAAAAATTAAAATAATAAACCAAGTATAAATATAAAAATCAATAAACTCACATATTTTTAAATAATTAAATAGCTTTAAATATTGTAAATAAAAAAGTAACTTTTCCACGACGGCCACAGATTAAATTAAACAAAAACAAAACTTAACCATCTGTCATTCATAACAAAAACAAACTACCCAGCAGGAAAAGTTTCATATTAAAACTCTTCGAACAAGAAAGCTAATTCGAAAAATAGATAAACGAAACTTTGTAGGCTGTAGACCTCCAAAATTTTTAATTTTGTTTCCAATATTGCAATGCAAAAAAACCGGGACAATCTCAGGAAAACCGGGACGTCTGGCAACCCTACCTGTTGATGAAAATGAAAAATTGTAAGATGACACTAATAAAAACATCGATGATGTTAAAAAATCTTTTACTTTGGTGAAAGAATGGGCAGAAGATAATGACTTACCCTGCAATGAGGTTCTCTTGTTACAAAGAATAAGAGAAAAAGCTATCATAAACAGATATATGTAATTCTTTTAGTTTGTTTGGGAAATTAGTGCCGCACAAAACCATCGATTTATTAAAATTTGATTAATTTTTTTAAAAAATAAAATTAATAACTACGCTCACATGATAATTATAATAAAATGTTTTCTTTTGCAAAAAAAATTGAATTTATTTATTCCACACAGCTGAGGTATTAAGAGATAAGTAAAATATTTTCTAGATGAAATGTATTTTTATACTCCTTTTTCTTATAAGCAACTTTTCCCAATAAGAAACTTTTATATTGAAATTGGTTCAAATGAGTTGCTTATATAGAGTGCTCACTGTATAACCAAATATCATTCCAAATTTTTTTCTTATTAATTATTCTTTTATTTTCTAGTTTGCAGATTTTTCGAATAAGTTATTTCTCTTTTAACTGTGTTGATAGAAACTTCTTGCGTTCCTTTATTTATGCACCTTTTCAGGATTTTATTTTTGATATATAATTATGAATTTATGAATTCCGCGAAGCTGAGGTTCAGCTGGCCACGACTTGAGGGGCACTTGTTGTTCCTCTGGTCAGCAGGTCGGGTGTGACATCAGTGGCGCAGTGGTCGGAAACGGGTCATCGTGGGGGCTTCCTCACTGATCCGACGCCACAGGAGAAATAATAGAGAATTCGGTTCGATCAAGTCAGGATAATTTAAATCGGATGAAACGAAATGCTTTGTGCGTGTTATGCAAAACTTGATTCGCAATGATTGAGATGGCCGATTCGTTATGCCTCGTATGTCGTTTCCAATCACATTTTTCGGATCGTTTAGTTATAAATCATGAAGCTTAGATTTACCACCTACTCATTTTCCTAGAGGCACTAGCACCAGATTATTGATCTTCACTTATCAGTTCACCCACCATCGCCAGCTTGTGAAATTAATCAATTCGGTAGATATATATCTTTAAATTCAGGATCGTTTTCTTAATAATCTGGGATCGAGATGTTGGAAATTGCGAGTCGTAGTCGATCTGATTTTTCTGCAAGGGTGTAGATGCCAAGAGGTCGATACTAACGTCACGTCCTACCACTATCTTCAATTTCATTGATTATCCGACAGTAACTCTCTTAAACAACACGGTGAGAATTCACATCCACAGTTTGGAATAACAAATAAATTTTTCTGTGAAGTCATATGCGAGATAACGTTAGCTAATGAGAATTGACAGACGAACCAAAATTTTACTCACAGATAAGAGCTAGGTTAATCAGCAAAAATAAGCCAGTCAGATATTCCCACAAAAATTTGAAACCGATTGTAGCTCAGACACAAGATTAATCAGTAACACTGCATGAGAATTATGATATGGTTATTAACGGGAAACGAAGGGCTGTGTGCGATTACTCAGATGTAACGATAATACGGGTGCCTGCGCTAGTAGATTCAAAAATTTTTTCTTATTTAATTAATTACCTGAAATATGAATTATGAAAGTCGAATTAAATGAACCGTTAAATTAAATCCAGTCACCTTCTAGTAAGGACGGGGATCCAACCAGGGTATTTGGAAGTCCCAGGATCAGGCTAGGTAAAGTGTTATGTGTGAACGTACTAAATTAAATCGAAAGTCTTTGGAGGGCATAACACGGAAGATAAATATGGGACCCTATATAACATACTTTCTAAATTTCTTTGAGCAAGCTAGAACTCCGACATTTCTCTAACATGGTATTTATGAAATTAGCTGATTACTATGAGGAACATGACCATTATCATTAGGTGTGTTGGGCTAAAATTCGGAGTGGAAAAACTGGAACGAATAGACCTCGAAAAGATAAACGAAATAAGAAAATAAATTACCACCAAAACCCAGTAGCAAATAGGAAAAAACAATAAACTACCAATAAAAATAATAAGAATAGGTAACCAAACTAAATAAAACCCATTAAATTCCTTAAGACTTAGAAATAAAACAAAACAAAGGAAAACGATTTACGACACGCAGCAGCTAAAATAAGTAAAATCTAAGAAAATAAACGAAGGAATTAAGGAAATAAAATAGAAATAAAACCGTTTTAGAACAAACGCAAATTAATTAAAACAAAAAATGCATATTATCATAAAATAACCATAAAGTCACAAGGAAAAATAGGGGAAAGTAATAAAAATAAGAAAATAAATAAAATAATAATAAGAATTAGGTTAAGTCATAAAAATTTAATATAACATAATAAAAACATAAAAAATAATAATAAATAGCGAAATTACAAACGAGTCGCGTCCTGATTGGACAGAAAATAATATATAAAGAGCGACAAAAAATCTGTAGAGTATCATTCTAACCCGAAACTCTACAGGTAAAAAATTCATTTTATCATTATCATTCTAACCCGAAACTCTACAGGACTAATTAACCACTATCAAGACTCACATACGGACTAACCTTACAGAACTATTCAGAGCGCGAACATTCTCTATAGATCATTATTTAAGAAACTACGAGACCGAAGCTAAGTAGAAAGTGCCGAGAACTTCAACGACATCTAGGATACCGATTAATTACTGTTCTATTCGATCCAGTTTTGAACTCTACGGTATGTAGTCTATTTGGTATTATTATTAGTAAATAGTTGTAAATATAATAAATAAAAGTAGAATCAATTTTATTTCAATAAATTTAATTTGAAAGGAATAGTAGCTTTTTTCTTCATGGTACCGGCCACTGTACTACCTGGAACCTTCAAGCATGATGCGGCAGAGCGAAAATTGCGTTGTGAAAGATTCGTGAGTATGCATTGCGACGAGGTAAAGATGTCAGTCGATTTTCGAAGTTGAGAAGAATTGAGAGAAATTTTCCAGTACGATGGGATATACATCTGAATGGCTCGGGAGACATCATGCTTGGAACCCAGATGGTGGGGTCGCCGGGTAAATTTGATTTATTCATTTTATTTATGTATGAAATTTATCATTAATTTCGGAGTTGATTTTTGAATTGATTGAAGAGAGGAGTTGATTGTCTCCCATGACGGTGCAAGGACGGCGGCAGCAATGAGTGCCGTTCTTGGGTGGGTCATGGGGAGTGAGGAAACTCCGTAGGTCGAAATCTAGTTGAGGAGCGAGGTTTTCCTTCACCGAGTGCGATCAGCCACTTTGTCGTAGAGAATCTATTCCATAGTAAAAGACGACCACGAAGATGAATCCATAGAGAACTCCAGAAAATTTTCGAGTGAAACTTTCTTAGCGTTATAGCCAACCGTCGTCGATCGAGCTCGAAAATCAGCATCTACATCGCGCCTTCCTCGAGAAAATTTGTCACCTGAATATCTGGTTTCTAGGGATCGGTAGTTGTATGAAAACTCCAACGAGATTTGCAGAAAATGCCGAAAAACCTAAACTCCTTTATGACACCCCTCACCAAGATGTTAGCGACTAGATCCATTTTCCAAATGATTATCAGGTTTAAGTAAACTCGTCGATAAATTTTGACAGGCCGTTATCGACTCTGATCAGCCACTCTAGACAGACGAATAAATATTCCTTGATAATTAATCAGAGTAATCATCCTGACATGAACGAGTAGTGACGATATCGTCTAGTAGCCAGCTGTTCTGATCCTCGCAACTGAAAACTGTTTTTCGTAGACGTCTGGGAACGGTTTAGATAAGCTAGCTAGCACATGAATTGCGAGTAAAGTCGTCGAGTAAAAAAGCCTACTGTTCTTATCGCGATATCAGTGGAGTAGTAGAAGACCCAATCGATACAATTGAAATTCTATCCGATTGATTAACTGTCAACCCACGCGGTAGTAGGAAATCACTTATTTTTATCTGTTTCACTGAAGTCAATTAGAGTTTTCAGACCAGCTATACACGCACGCATGATGGCCAACCTCTTGAGTAAGGAGTATATCAATGCACACCTACACCGGAATAGGGAAATGACACACGACATCGCACATAAACCCGTAGATACAACCTCTAACGGAACATACTCACTCATCACATTCGAGACATATTTCATTCGCTATAAATAATTCGGCTGCAACAGATGGTCACTAAGGAAATGACAATAACGTTTGTAGAAGTAATTCCATGAATGACTCGTTACCGTTTTAAAGTGATTACCTAATTCATATACCACAAATCGAATTACATAATTGCCAAAAATTGTAAGCGGAGTGTAGAGCTACGGGTAGAAGGAAGTACCAAATTAAACATGGAAACATAATCGATTGAGTAATTTGGATAAACTAAATACAGTAATAGTGAGATTTTAAATAATTAAATCGAGAAGTGTTCATGGAAAAGGGCTATTGTGGAAAGAAAGCGGAAAGATCTATTTTAAAGTAAAATCAATTGTATGATACGCTCACGAGAATTTCGAATATTACTATGATGGGGTTGAAATAGATCAAACCGCAAATCGCCGAATTTTACGTTCGATAATAATAACAGATAGAATTCCAGACACTAATTAAAGACATAATCGGTTAAAAACACATTTTGTTCAATCTTACCGACTACATTTTTCGTCACCAACGAGATCAACACGTCTTACCCTTATGGGCAAATAGCTTCCCAAGTTCAGAATTAAAATGACTAGGCGTAAGAAGGGCAAGCCTGAAAAGTAACTCGCCACTAAATAAATCATCCTGAAATTTTCCCGATTTTCTTTTCCTAATGAAACAGGGATGTGTTGGGTCGGTTTGACTATTCGTGGGGGGAATGAGTATGAATGTCGACGAATGATGGTGAATGAGTGGAATGATTGGCAAGGTGACTGAAATCACATTCAAAATTATAGATTTCGCGTAAATAATCTTACTGATTCCCACATAATTTCTTGATTTCCAGATGACTTCAACCAAATCTACCAAGAAGCTTCGTCCGTGCTTCTCATGCGCGGATAAAAATGCCGACATAGCACAGCTTCACCTATACATCGGGGCATTAAAGAAGAGAATCGATCTCTATGAAGGTACGTGGTTCTCCCCGCCACAGATGAAAGAGGAACGCAAGAAAATTCTCAGATTAGAACATTGCAGGGACAGCCTGCTGGAAGAAAGCCGGTGTCAGCGGCTCACGATCAAGGCCCAATCGGAAGCCCTCCATAAGGTGTATACGGAGGCAGAATTGGCCAAACGGGTTCGAGAATTTCCCGTCATCGAGAAAACCGATGTTTTTCCACCTCACCATCAGACATCCCAATCCACTTCAACAAGCTGCCAAGGGCATGGTACCTATCTGCCGCCCGTCCCGGCTCCAACCTTATCGAGTTATCAACCCTTGGTAGGTGGACCTACCGATCCGATCTTGGCTCCAATCTTGGTAGCACCAATCGGCACCGCGAGCACAGAAAACCCTCCGTCTAATCGCAAACGGAAACGGCCAACTCGAGCCGAGAAGAACAAGAAGCGTCGAGATGCGATGGCCGCCCTCGAGGCGTCGCTCTCGGTAGCCCAATCCACCATAAAGGAAATCTCTTCCAGCCATTCAATTCCAACGAAGGAAATTTTCCGGGTAATTCCCGCAGAAGGCATCAAATACGTCTGTAACCAACGATTACCGGTCGACATCGACGAGATGCTTGCAGATGAAGAGGCCTTTGACTGACCGATTTCCACCGCCTTAGTTCTACAAGATTCGAAAACAGACCCGATCACTTGTGAATATTGAACGTTTATTTTTATGACAATCACTTTTCTGATTCCAAATGTAGTTATTGTTGTGTATGCAATATAATTTTAATTGTTTCTCGATGGTTGTTGTTAGTATGTATGACGTGGGATGAATGTGAACAACAGGGCGATGTGAGATATAGGTAGCAATACAGAGTCGTCCCCTTGGACCAGGGAAGGACCGAATGACGTGTAAAGGAACGGGTAAGACCTTCTATGGCGCCATGGAACTCGAACCGAGACGAGGTTAGGAGTAGTCTTAAGGCAGAGGCTCACCTGCTAACCTTTTCCGACCCGTGGGAGCAGCACCAACGTGGAACATCATCACGGGCTCACACGTGGGAATATGCATTTGATCATTTGGTGTATGTATGGGAAGTGCCTGAGCGGAACGATGATGCTTTGTATGAGTGAAGATCGCACGTGCATAATTTTTCTCTTCCCCGCATACGCCAGCATGATTTTTGGGGGCTCAGCCGGGATCTAGCAATTGAATTCGATTTGTTTGATTGCCTATTGTCGTGTTATGGTGTAGTACAATAATTTAATAAATGATGATAACGAAATAGAATCGGGACTGAAACGAATCGATATTGCAATGCAATGGAAGGTAGATACGAACTGTTTGTGTTTGACAGAGAGCATGTATGAGCAAAAACGAACCTAAATGAGTTTGAATGAAAATGAGGTTGAATGAATGTGATGAAGTATGATGAGAGAAGAAAACGGGAACTAGTTATTACGGTTAATTTTAACTGGTTAAAATAAAAGGGGGGACGAAAGAAAGTAAATGATTAAAGCGAAAAATATGAAAGAGGAATTTCAAAGATCGAACAAAATACAAAAGTTAAAACACTAACACATAAAAGTTAACGAATATTAAATACGAACATAATAATATTATTGTTAATACCAGCAGGAACAAAATAATAACAACACATTCATTTAGATATGTCGGAAGCTAGACAACATCTACAACAGCTAAGCCGGTTCATCGAAATAGAAAATGATTCAATAAAAACCTTAAAGGAAAAACTGAAACAGATAGAACTGTTAGAACAACAAAGCCACAACGCACCGCTGATATCCAAACAAAACTTTCTAACCGACAGATTAGGATCAACAAATACCGATACCGACTTGTCTATTCATTACCAATGGCTCCAACAACGTCTCGACGATCCTGACTTGAACATCGAATACGTGAGAATACGCGAACAAGTGAAAACTCTGGTTAAGAGAATACGAGTCTTGATTGAAGAGAAAGCAGCGGCATTAAGAACTTGTAACATTTGTAAGGCGCGCCCCGGCAGAATTCTGATTTTACCTTGCGGGCACCTCAGCCATTGTGATGAATGCGTCGCCGTCTTAACCCGCTGTTCTCTATGTGCATGTGTGATAAAAGAGAAACACACGGTATACTTCAACTAGCACGCGGTCGTCGCTCGGTGGAGGAAATTAATCGATTGAACAATTAGACTGAACATTTCAATTTTCTTGATGTAATGTATTAATGGTTGGATAATGACATCATATACTGAATGTAGTATGAGCTGGAAAATCAATAAATCGTTTTGTGTTTATTTCATTATGCGATGCTATAATTCGATCTGTTTTATCATAATTTTTACCATGAAGAAAGGGCATTTTAAAAGTTAAATTGATTATTTAAAGTGGAACTAGTCCCAACATAGGGTTAAGGGGGGAATAAACCGAGCCACCTTCGGGAGGTACGTTATACAAATGCTGTTTGGGAGGGATAACCGATCACCCCGAGTAAGAGATGTAAGGCGAGGTACCATCGCGAATATTGAAAAGTTTCTACGGTATGGCTGATCACCATACCAATGTAGAAATGGATCAATGCGATCGTTTTGCGTTTTGAGCAAGGGGGGAAAGGGGAAACATTCTCAAGCGGTACAGGTTAGGTCGACAAATAAAAGTAAAAGTAGGAGGATGACAGTGTGGAATAAAGACAGGAAAGGAACGGAAGCATGCAGAGTTTAGAGATATTAAGGCCGAGCTGTCGAAAAGTCCAGCCGGTCAGGGAGATTGAAACTGAGCTGTGAAAAGTCCAGCCAGTCAGGAGATATTAAGATCGAGTTGTTGAATAGTCCAACCGATCAGTAGAAGAAGATTGAGCTGTTGAATAGTGCCAGCCAGTCGTAAGATCGAGTTGTTGAATAGTCCAACCGATCAGTAGAAGAAGATTGAGCTGTTGAATAGTGCCAGCCAGTCGTAAGATCGAGTTGTTGAATAGTCCAACCGATCAGTAGAAGAAGATTGAGCTGTTGAATAGTGCCAGCCAGTCGTAAGATCGAGTTGTTGAATAGTCCAACCGATCAGTAGAAGAAGATTGAGCTGTTGAATAGTGCCAGCCAGTCGTAAGATCGAGTTGTTGAATAGTCCAACCGATCAGTAGAAGAAGATTGAGCTGTTGAATAGTGCCAGCCAGTCGTAAGATCGAGTTGTTGAATAGTCCAACCGATCAGTAGAAGAAGATTGAGCTGTTGAATAGTGCCAGCCAGTCGTAAAGGCCTAAAGTAATAGTGAGATAGCATTTAAGCTACAATTTGAAGACACCTAAATTACTAGTGAGATAGAATATTAAAGCTAGCTAGGAACGAATTGAATTTAAATATGGAAAATTTGAATTTAGGGAAGATTAAACGAGCTCGTGGAAAGTGATAATAAAACCTCGTTAGTGAGGGGGAAACGGGAAAAGGAAAAACGAATCAGGAGATAATAGAAACAAAGAATAAATAGGAATAGATGATGGACAAAAGAGGAAATAATTAATTAATTGAAAGGGATCCCAGATAAGTAGACAAAGTTCTACAGAATTTTTGGTTTAAACCGGTTAAACGAATTTTGTTTTTGGTTCCAGAGTAGAACCGAGTAAAGGGAAACAGAGACGAAAGATTAAGTAAAATAGCGGAACCGCGTAGAAGGATTAAGAAAATGTGGGGAAGATTTCTAGTGTTCGGTCAAATGATGGCAGGAATATTGGGAATCATCTTAATTATTCAGATCGTCAGAGTAATATTGACCCAAATGTTGGCATGTTTCGATATATACAAACGAGAAAAGAAAGTAAATTGGAAGTTGATAGTAGGTTTTCTACCATTTTTGGCAAAAACAATGGTGTTGCACGGTCACTCGAAAGATATACACAGAATAAAACGATTAATCAAAATACTGACAAAAATAAAAGGAACTGACGAAGAAGTCGGCAGACGATTCCGGAAAACAATGTATGATGAAGCAACAAGAGCGCAACTAAAAAAGAACAAACCAAAATTCCTAGACAGATTTAGAAATCGATCAAACAGTAGCGATAGTGATGATGACGACAATGGGAATGACAAATATCCATATCCAAGTAGAAACCCGAATGAAAAGCCAATAGAAACAGCGCCATATTGGGAGAAAGAAAAAACAAATACCTGGATAGCCAACGGAAGTTATATACCACCGGATATCGTTGGACAACAAACAGCTTTGACCATGACACAAAATATGTATCCACAATTACCAAGTCAACCAGGAATGAACTATATGCCAACCCGAAGAACGAAAAGCGTAGACCAAGCAGATGACGTCAGAACAATAGCAGTAATGAGTTCACCAGGAGGCGCGGCAGTAACAGTCATGATCCAAATCAACGGGAAAGAGACAAGCGCAATGATAGATACCGGAGCAAATGTATCAGCAATAGCAATAAACCAAATACCCAGTAAATGTTGGAAAGACATCGAACAAACAACTATCCATATTATTGCATGCAGTAAAGAAACCGTAGACGTAGTAGGAAGATGGTGGACTACGTTACGATATCAAGATAATGAAATTGAAACGTATCTAGCGGTGATACCCAAACTGAGTGAACCATGTATAATCGGAACGGATTTAATGCCGGAATTATTCAAGGAAGTAGTAATCGATTTAACAACAATGTGTCTAAAAGACAAAATGGGTAGAATATGCAAGATGAACGCAATAATTAGATGTCCGGAGAAAATAATTGTGCCAGCAAAATCACAGATGATATGTCAAATAAAAGTGGATGCAGGAATGGAAGGAGAAGCCATTTTTGAACCAAGCAAATCATTCGAAAAACGACGAGAATTACCTTTGGCAAGAGAAATAATAACAATAAATGAAGAAGGGGAAATACCAATTAACATCACAAATTTCGAAGAAGAAGACAAGATCATATATGAAAATGAAAGATTGGGTAGATTGACACCCATGATAGACATCGAATTACCAAAAATCACCAACGAAACAACGAAAGCTGATGAATTATGGATAATTGATAGCACCTTGTTAACTGAAAAGAAAAGGAAAGACTTCAACAATTATTGATAGAGTATAAAGATATATTCGCAATTTCGGATTTAGATTTGGGAGCATGCGATGTTACATTACACGCAATACCATTAATAGACGAAACTCCAATTGCGTTACGTCCATACAAACTAGCAGAGAAGCAAAAAGAGATAGCCGAAGCAGAAGTACAAAAAATGCTAGATGCACAAGTGATCGAACCAAGTTGTTCGCCATGGCAATTCCCAGTAGTCATGGTGAAGAAAAAAGATGGTACTCAGAGATTCTGTATCGATTATCGGAAACTAAATGCAGTAACAAAAAGAGACACATACCCGTTACCAGACATCAATGAGATGTTGCTTATGCTGCAGGGGGCCGCATATTTTACATCTTTAGATCTAAAAAGTGGATATTGGCAGATCAAAGTCAAGGAGGAAGACAAAGAGAAAACAGCTTTCACGCTGGGACGAGACCTATACCAATTCAGGAAAATGCCGTTTGGACTGACCAATGCCCCAGCATCATTTCAGAGATGTATGAATTTTGTCACACACGGGATCAAGCAGTGTATGGTATATATTGATGATTTGTTAATATATTCAGCAACATTCGAGCAACATTTGGAGGACATCAGAAACGTGTTCATCCGATTACGACAATGGAAACTAAAACTTAAACCATCCAAATGTGATTGGGCAAAAGAAAAAGTTACGTTTTTAGGGACACATAGTGTCAGCCAAAGGCAAAGAACCAGATCCAAGAAACATAGAAAAAATAAAAACATGCCCAGCACCAAAACTGTCACGCAAGTGCAAGAATTTCTCGGATTATGCGGATATTATCGTAAATTCATCAAAAACTACGCAGGTATTGCGAAACCAATCCAGGAATTAGTGAAAAAAGATATTTCATTTATTTGGGGTGCAGAACAACAAAAAGCATTTGAAACATTACGAGATAAATTAATCGAAGCCCCAATACTAGTACATCCTGATTTCAAGAAACCGTTCTTGTTAGCGACAGATGCAAGTGGATATGCAGCCGGAGCAATATTGGGACAACTCGATGAGGAAGGAAAAGAAAGAGTGATTGGATATTACAGTAGAACGTTTAAGAAGCATGAGAAAAACTATTCCGTAACTGAAAGAGAAGCGTTAGCAATTATACAAGCAATTAAACATTTTCGATATTTGTTATGGGGGCACGAAATATGCATAACCACTGATCACCAACCATTAGTATGGCTCGGACAGCATAAAGAAGCTTCAAGTAGGTTGATGCGATGGGCAATGCAATTGCAGGAATATTCACCGTTCATAAATTCAAAGCGGGAAGAGCAAATGCCAATGCAGATTGCATGTCCAGATTTATTTTTCCAGATTTAGTAGATCACGAAATGCAACGAATATGTCTGATGGTAGCAGAAGATTTAGATTTTTGTCAATTACGGAAAGATCAACAAGAGGATGTAGAGTTGAAACAAATAATCGAATATGTGAAAACCGGGAAAGCAGAGGTATATGAGAAAGATCAGAAATTGAAAGAGCATATGGATAAACATCGACATCGATATACCATAGAGAAGGATTGGCTATTAATAATGGATGGCGAGAAAAGACTGATGTGCATTCCAGAGAATAGACGTAAAGATTTGCTAACGCAATACCACGACGGAAGACTCGGAGGACATATGTCATCAAAAAAGACGTTAGCACGGATGAAACAAAAGTATTTTTGGCCTACATTGACTGAGGATGTAACGGAATGGGTGAAGAATTGTATAACTTGCGCAACCAGAAAAAACACGGGAACAAAATGGAAGGCACCGTTAAAGCCAATGCCAGTACCAGCAGAACCAATGACTATGATATCCATGGATGTAGTCGGTCCACTACCAGAATCAGATAGAGGAAATATATACATATTGGTGATTACAGATTATCTAACGAAATTCCCTGAAGCATTTGCTATGGCAGATCAGAAAGCCAAACAATCGCGAAAATATTAGTAGAGGAAATATGTTGTCGATATGGAACACCAAAACAGATATTGACCGATCAGGGAACAAATTTCATGAGTGAGATAATGAGCGAAGTAACCAATTACTTCAAGATTGCGAAATTAAGAACATCACCGTATCATCCACAAACTAATGGTATGACAGAAAGATTCAATGGAAACATTGATTCAAATGTTATCAAATTATGTCGATCGTCATCAACGAGACTGGGACGAATATATAAAATTATGTTTAATGGCGTATAGGATGTCAATTCACGCATCCACAAAGATGAGTCCGTTTAAGTTGATGTATGGCAGAGAATGCAATATGCCAATGGATTTAGAATATCAGCCACCAATATCACAATACATGGAAATAGACGATTATGTAACCAAGTTCAAGGAAAGAATGCAGGAAATCTGGGAAACTGCAGGATTGAATATAAAATTTTATCAAGAAAGTTACAAAGATTTGCATGATAGAAAGAAAACGTCAAACAGCATACGTTCCAAACAGGCGATTGGGTGATGATCGAAACACCAGAATTAATTCCAGGAACCACCAAAAAACTACAACGAAACGGTAAAGGTCCGTATGAGATTCTATTCGTCGGGGAAACTAATGTAAGAGTGCGATTAGTGAACAACCCGTTTACAAGACCAATATACGTAAATGTTGCACGATGTAAGCCAATACCGAAAACAGCTACCAGCCAGCCAGAAGGACGTACATTGACGACAAGATCACAAACGTATAGGATAAATATGTTACAGCAGATAAACGAACCAACAAGCAATCGATTGGGGCTACAACCATCAGAAGCCGAGAAAATCATAAAAGAAGTGAAAACTAAAATACCCGGATGGGCAAAGATAGATTAGATTTTGAGATATTGGGAGGTCTGCTAACCATGATAGAAAACTATGCAAATCGAGAAAGAACACACCCATTACTCAGGGTAGTTAAAAGTCAATGGCCTATATTATTCACAATCACAGACCATTACGGAGATACACCCCTGCACAAGCTTTTAAAGGTGGGTAATAACGAACAGATATTAGAAACAATTGAAGCATTTCGCGATTGTAACATTTCAACAGATCAAGAAAATAACCAAGGGTACACTCCACTAATGATAGCAGCCAATCGGGATAAAGCTAAAGATATTATTATCGCATTACTTGAAACCGGGTCAAAGATAACCACACAAGATCACAACCAGAAAAATGCACTACATCATGCAATCGAAGGAAAAAGCACTGAAGCCTTCATAATCTTAGTAGATCTATTATCATACGAGGATAATAGAGAGATAGGGAACATGTATGACGGGTTATTGACCGCGATCAAAGAGAAATTAATAACAATTACTGGAATACTAATTGCATGGAGAAACCCGATCAAAAACGACTATATGGTAGATATAAACGAAACATTTACCAAAGGAGAAAACACCTTGATGAGGGAAGCGATGAGAGGGCACCATCTATTCGAAATTCCAAATCAACTACTACAACGTGGCATAAAGCTTTCAAATCACAATGACGAACAATTGATCAGAAAGCGAATTACAAATTTCGAAAAATCCATATCTCAATTCACCGATAAAGTACAAATAAAATATTGGGAAACTGTGAATGTATTATATACGATGGAAACTATGAACAACATTCGAGAGAACTACCTAAGTATTATTCAAGTGCTTACGGCGGAAGAACGCATTAACAGTTCGAACAAGAAAAAGATAAAAATAAGGAAAGTAAAAGCAAGAGAGTCTGAAGAACAAGTCGATCAAATAATAAGCGAGATAACAACAACAAGTAAACCAAAGATAATAAACTCCGACCAAGAGATAGTAATACGTAAGGCTAAAGAAGTATTCTTTGAAGAAATGCGAGATTTATCGGATGAAGCAATACTAACAAAGATAATAAAAACAGTACACACCTACGCAAGAGATCAGACCACAAATCTAGACATAGGAAAAATAAAAACATTTATACCACTAGCATTCACATTACCAACAAAAGATTCAAGAACACCATTACAACAAGCCATTTTAGCAGCAAAAGAAACAGAGCAATAACCATCATAAGAATTCTTAGAGACTTCGGTGAAGAGTCTAATGTAAAAAATGAACAAGGAGAAACAGCAATGATGTATGCAGCAATAACAAATATACACCCGAAAACCTTACATATACTACATCAATCAGGTTCGAGACTTGACGAAATATCAAACGAGGGAAATTCTACCATGGATTGGGCAACAATACAACCGAACTTGGAAATGATTAGATTCATTTGTAAAAATGCTACAAGAACTGAGGTAGAAAATATCTGTAAAAACACGTCACAGTTCCAATGGAACACGATACAGAAGAGCTTAGAGGCCATGAAGTTACTGCTAACATGGAAAATACCGCAAAGTAATAAATATGCAATAAATATAAATGAGTTCTACGAAAACGGAGAAAATGCTATGGTTAAAAATACACTAACAAAAGGAGGAACTCCAAAAATCATAATGATCGTATTGAATAGAGAAGACCTCAAATTCACGCAAAACCATAACGAACAAAAGCAAATTGGAAAACATCGTCGAATACAATTAAGAGAATTGGTAAAGGAATGGAACAGAAAGAGACATGCGGCAACAGGCAGAAAAGAATTTGAATTTGAAGCGAAATTAGCAAGAAATAGAGTGTTAACAGCATATCGCAGATTATTGAATGACATAAATGTCGAGGACGACATTTCAAACGACAGCGGGGGAGATAAAGATGATAAAGACGACGATAATAATGAAAAAGGTCGAAACGGGAATAAAGAGAAAGAAATATCAGAGGAGAATAATCAAGAAAATAACGGCGCGAGTATGAAAAAAGAGGAAAATAACGCGGGAAGCCGAACAAAGGAAGAGGAAAAGACGAATAATGGAAAACAGAGGGTATGCCTACTTTTTACCAACAGGGAAATGAGGACAAATATGAGGGTAATGATACTCATACTGGCAATGGTAGAAATGATAACAGCCCACGGTGGAATGAGAACAATAAAAGAAGCCAAAGAAACGGAAAATAAAGACAACAAAGAGGAAGAACTAAAGCAAGAAAAGAAGAAGCAAGTACAAGAGCAACAATGGGAATTAAAAGAAGAATGGGATCTAAAAGAAAGGTGTATATTAGGAAGATGCATGTCTAGAGCGTATCAGAAACTAGTGTTAAAAAATGAAGATGCAGAACCAATAACTGAAGTAAGAATACAAGAAGCATACCGAAATCGAGACGGGAAGAGAATAACGAAAGTCAAAGGGAAGGAGGTACACCTGGGAAAAGGGAGGTGAGGTAGTGATAACGCAACTCCAGCCAAGAAAAGAACACAAAGTCTGCATTTCAAGATTAGGACCAGGTGAAGACTGTCTACAATATGTAACACAGCAACAACCTCCAAAAGAATACACAGTATGCATCTGGAGAAAAGATACAGCAAGAGAATGTCGACGATACCCCGGGAAAAAAGGGAAGAAAAGAAAAATCAATGATGAAAAGGATGAGCAAGGAAAACGCAAGAAGACCAGTGAGAAATATCAGGACAATTACGTATCAGAGGAAGAGATGGAGAAAATACAAAAAATGGCAAAGGAAGGCATGAACGAGGAAATAGCAAGAATACGAGGAATGATAAAAGAAAATGACAGAGGTAGCCAGCTAAAAAGCACAGAGGCAATACCAACAATAACGAACAAGGAAAAATGGGAAATAATAAGCGTAAAACAGATGATGTGGATCAGCGGTATAATAATAGTAGGAGCACTTTTAATCATAATGGGGGGAACCATAAAAATAATCAAAAATAGACGACATCGCGGAGAACTGGAGATGACCAGAATCAGAAACTTTCAACACCAGGTAAAGAGACCAAGTAAAGTCAAGCAGGAACAGTGGGTGGAGGCCTGGAATGATCAGCGCCCTCCAAACTCACGTATATAGAAAGGATTATGACTGTATATAGATTGTAAAAAGTAAGTATACAATATTTATTTATATAACAGTATTCTATATCTCTATATAAGCGCGGTATCAATATTATATAATGATGGGGATAGATAATATAAAACTAAAATTAGATAAGGGTTGAAAAGTGTATATAATTAAGAATGGAGCGAATAAACGATGAAGTAAACCACAGTACGACAACCGAAGAGATGTGGAAACAGCAATGTGCAATGTTAACTCAAGTGATTTCGAATTTACAAGAACAAGGACTCGCGGTACAAAGAAGTTTAGTCGAAAGTCTGAATAAAGGATTCAGTTATGTGAGAATAATTGAAGATCAACGAATAAAAATAGAACAAATGCAGCGGGAAATAGAGCGAATATCGCGATATAGCCAAGGACAGGAAGAGGAATTAATGAGGATCGCTAGAAGAGATGGAAAGAGAGGAGATGGAAGACTGGTCAGAATGGTTAACCAGTAGAGAAGAGGGCGGACAAGAAGCCGACTCTTCCAGCCAATAAATATGACTCAAAACAACATGTAAATAATTGTAAATAAAGATATGAGATTGTACCAGTAACGAATATACGTATATATATATATATAATTATAGAAATGGATAAGCGACAAAGAGAAGAATTCAAGGAAATTGTCGAACAAGTCAGAAAATCCACCACAATTCGAATACATGACCATGTGAAGTGTGGAGTATGCAAGGGATTGTTAAGAGAACCTCACCAAACCAGATGCGGATGTAGAATGTGTAAAGAATGTGTGGCAGAGATAATAAAGAAGGGACCACAATGGTGCCCGGTATGCAAAGAAACCATGATAACAAGTTTGGGAGATACAAACGAGGACAAGGCGGCAGTGAAAGATATGTTAAATGCAAATTTAGGATGTAAAAACACCCCATGCAATTGGCGAGGAGTGATATGGGAAGTCAGGCAACACATGGAGAAGTGTGAGTATAAAGTCAGTCACTGCGAGCGTTGCCAAGAAGAAATTAAAGCCAGTGAAGAAGCAGAACATCAAAGTCGGTGCAAGGAAAGGCTGGAAAGATGTGAGTATTGCGGAGAAACCGACACCTGGATAAAACTAATGAGTCAACACCATAACGTACAAGAGGAAAAAGTGTGCGCAGAATTCAGAGGGGAATGTCCCAACAAATGCGATAAACCCGGAGCAATAAAACTCGCTCAACATCTGAAAGAATGTGAAAGGAAAAGGATAATGTGTGTGCTAGGAAAATGGGGATGTCAGAAACAATTACACCGAGGAGAACTACCCCAACATCTAGCAGAAAACGTATCAACACACGCAGAAATGTGGTCAACGGTAGTACAAGAAAATGAAAGGAAGACCGAAAACTTGGAAAAGGAAATAATCTCGCTAAAAACGTTGGTAAAAGAATTATTGCAAGAGAAAGAAGCATTCGAAGAGGCAAGGACGAGTATAAAGATACAGACAGACCTAGTAGAAACCAGCAACAAAATGGTGAAAGAACTACATCAAAAAGTAAGCGAAATGAACCTCAACGAATTAATACCAACGGCTCCCTACATATGGAAAATAACCGGAGTAAAAGAAAAAATGCAGAGAGCAAGAAATGGAAAAGATACTACAATATTAAGTCCAGCATTCTATTCATGGAAAAACGGGTATAAGATGAAAATGAAAGCATATCCCAACGGGGACGGAAGTGCGCACGGAACACATTTCTCAATATTCTTCTTGATGTGCAAAGGGTTATACGATGAGTTAATAGAATGGCCGTTCAAAGCAAAAATAGACCTCGCAATGATGAACTATCTAAGTATACATGAACAGAGTTTCCATACAGCGGGAAACCTCGTATGTTATCAAAGGCCATTGGAAGAAGAAGGACCAGCAACCGGAGCACCGAATTTCATCCTACAGCGGAAAGT
>CAUHTR010003908.1:0-14815 GCA_959609185.1 Schmidtea polychroa | reverse complement strand
GAAGAAGAAGGACCAGCAACCGGAGCACCGAATTTCATCCTACAGCGGAAAGTNAGATGAAATGTATTTTTATACTCCTTTTTTCTTATAAGCAACTTTTCCCAATAAGAAACTTTTATATTGAAATTGGTTCAAATGAGTTGCTTATATAGAGTGCTCACTGTATAACCAAATATCATTCCAAATTTTTTTCTTATTAATTATTCTTTTATTTTCTAGTTTGCAGATTTTTCGAATAAGTTATTTCTCTTTTAACTGTGTTGATAGAAACTTCTTGCGTTCCTTTATTTATGCACCTTTTCAGGATTTTATTTTTGATATATAATTATGAATTTATGAATTCCGCGAAGCTGAGGTTCAGCTGGCCACGACTTGAGGGGCACTTGTTGTTCCTCTGGTCAGCAGGTCGGGTGTGACATCAGTGGCGCAGTGGTCGGAAACGGGTCATCGTGGGGGCTTCCTCACTGATCCGACGCCACAGGAGAAATAATAGAGAATTCGGTTCGATCAAGTCAGGATAATTTAAATCGGATGAAACGAAATGCTTTGTGCGTGTTATGCAAAACTTGATTCGCAATGATTGAGATGGCCGATTCGTTATGCCTCGTATGTCGTTTCCAATCACATTTTTCGGATCGTTTAGTTATAAATCATGAAGCTTAGATTTACCACCTACTCATTTTCCTAGAGGCACTAGCACCAGATTATTGATCTTCACTTATCAGTTCACCCACCATCGCCAGCTTGTGAAATTAATCAATTCGGTAGATATATATCTTTAAATTCAGGATCGTTTTCTTAATAATCTGGGATCGAGATGTTGGAAATTGCGAGTCGTAGTCGATCTGATTTTTCTGCAAGGGTGTAGATGCCAAGAGGTCGATACTAACGTCACGTCCTACCACTATCTTCAATTTCATTGATTATCCGACAGTAACTCTCTTAAACAACACGGTGAGAATTCACATCCACAGTTTGGAATAACAAATAAATTTTTCTGTGAAGTCATATGCGAGATAACGTTAGCTAATGAGAATTGACAGACGAACCAAAATTTTACTCACAGATAAGAGCTAGGTTAATCAGCAAAAATAAGCCAGTCAGATATTCCCACAAAAATTTGAAACCGATTGTAGCTCAGACACAAGATTAATCAGTAACACTGCATGAGAATTATGATATGGTTATTAACGGGAAACGAAGGGCTGTGTGCGATTACTCAGATGTAACGATAATACGGGTGCCTGCGCTAGTAGATTCAAAAATTTTTTCTTATTTAATTAATTACCTGAAATATGAATTATGAAAGTCGAATTAAATGAACCGTTAAATTAAATCCAGTCACCTTCTAGTAAGGACGGGGATCCAACCAGGGTATTTGGAAGTCCCAGGATCAGGCTAGGTAAAGTGTTATGTGTGAACGTACTAAATTAAATCGAAAGTCTTTGGAGGGCATAACACGGAAGATAAATATGGGACCCTATATAACATACTTTCTAAATTTCTTTGAGCAAGCTAGAACTCCGACATTTCTCTAACATGGTATTTATGAAATTAGCTGATTACTATGAGGAACATGACCATTATCATTAGGTGTGTTGGGCTAAAATTCGGAGTGGAAAAACTGGAACGAATAGACCTCGAAAAGATAAACGAAATAAGAAAATAAATTACCACCAAAACCCAGTAGCAAATAGGAAAAAACAATAAACTACCAATAAAAATAATAAGAATAGGTAACCAAACTAAATAAAACCCATTAAATTCCTTAAGACTTAGAAATAAAACAAAACAAAGGAAAACGATTTACGACACGCAGCAGCTAAAATAAGTAAAATCTAAGAAAATAAACGAAGGAATTAAGGAAATAAAATAGAAATAAAACCGTTTTAGAACAAACGCAAATTAATTAAAACAAAAAATGTATATTATCATAAAATAACCATAAAGTCACAAGGAAAAATAGGGGAAAGTAATAAAAATAAGAAAATAAATAAAATAATAATAAGAATTAGGTTAAGTCATAAAAATTTAATATAACATAATAAAAACATAAAAAATAATAATAAATAGCGAAATTACAAACGAGTCGCGTCCTGATTGGACAGAAAATAATATATAAAGAGCGACAAAAATCTGTAGAGTATCATTCTAACCCGAAACTCTACAGGTAAAAAATTCATTTTATCATTATCATTCTAACCCGAAACTCTACAGGACTAATTAACCACTATCAAGACTCACATACGGACTAACCTTACAGAACTATTCAGAGCGCGAACATTCTCTATAGATCATTATTTAAGAAACTACGAGACCGAAGCTAAGTAGAAAGTGCCGAGAACTTCAACGACATCTAGGATACCGATTAATTACTGTTCTATTCGATCCAGTTTTGAACTCTACGGTATGTAGTCTATTTGGTATTATTATTAGTAAATAGTTGTAAATATAATAAATAAAAGTAGAATCAATTTTATTTCAATAAATTTAATTTGAAAGGAATAGTAGCTTTTTTCTTCATGGTACCGGCCACTGTACTACCTGGAACCTTCAAGCATGATGCGGCAGAGCGAAAATTGCGTTGTGAAAGATTCGTGAGTATGCATTGCGACGAGGTAAAGATGTCAGTCGATTTTCGAAGTTGAGAAGAATTGAGAGAAATTTTCCAGTACGATGGGATATACATCTGAATGGCTCGGGAGACATCATGCTTGGAACCCAGATGGTGGGGTCGCCGGGTAAATTTGATTTATTCATTTTATTTATGTATGAAATTTATCATTAATTTCGGAGTTGATTTTTGAATTGATTGAAGAGAGGAGTTGATTGTCTCCCATGACGGTGCAAGGACGGCGGCAGCGATGAGTGCCGTTCTTGGGTGGGTCATGGGGAGTGAGGAAACTCCGTAGGTCGAAATCTAGTTGAGGAGCGAGGTTTTCCTTCACCGAGTGCGATCAGCCACTTTGTCGTAGAGAATCTATTCCATAGTAAAAGACGACCACGAAGATGAATCCATAGAGAACTCCAGAAAATTTTCGAGTGAAACTTTCTTAGCGTTATAGCCAACCGTCGTCGATCGAGCTCGAAAATCAGCATCTACATCGCGCCTTCCTCGAGAAAATTTGTCACCTGAATATCTGGTTTCTAGGGATCGGTAGTTGTATGAAAACTCCAACGAGATTTGCAGAAAATGCCGAAAAACCTAAACTCCTTTATGACACCCCTCACCAAGATGTTAGCGACTAGATCCATTTTCCAAATGATTATCAGGTTTAAGTAAACTCGTCGATAAATTTTGACAGGCCGTTATCGACTCTGATCAGCCACTCTAGACAGACGAATAAATATTCCTTGATAATTAATCAGAGTAATCATCCTGACATGAACGAGTAGTGACGATATCGTCTAGTAGCCAGCTGTTCTGATCCTCGCAACTGAAAACTGTTTTTCGTAGACGTCTGGGAACGGTTTAGATAAGCTAGCTAGCACATGAATTGCGAGTAAAGTCGTCGAGTAAAAAAGCCTACTGTTCTTATCGCGATATCAGTGGAGTAGTAGAAGACCCAATCGATACAATTGAAATTCTATCCGATTGATTAACTGTCAACCCACGCGGTAGTAGGAAATCACTTATTTTTATCTGTTTCACTGAAGTCAATTAGAGTTTTCAGACCAGCTATACACGCACGTATGATGGCCAACCTCTTGAGTAAGGAGTATATCAATGCACACCTACACCGGAATAGGGAAATGACACACGACATCGCACATAAACCCGTAGATACAACCTCTAACGGAACATACTCACTCATCACATTCGAGACATATTTCATTCGCTATAAATAATTCGGCTGCAACAGATGGTCACTAAGGAAATGACAATAACGTTTGTAGAAGTAATTCCATGAATGACTCGTTACCGTTTTAAAGTGATTACCTAATTCATATACCACAAATCGAATTACATAATTGCCAAAAATTGTAAGCGGAGTGTAGAGCTACGGGTAGAAGGAAGTACCAAATTAAACATGGAAACATAATCGATTGAGTAATTTGGATAAACTAAATACAGTAATAGTGAGATTTTAAATAATTAAATCGAGAAGTGTTCATGGAAAAGGGCTATTGTGGAAAGAAAGCGGAAAGATCTATTTTAAAGTAAAATCAATTGTATGATACGCTCACGAGAATTTCGAATATTACTATGATGGGGTTGAAATAGATCAAACCGCAAATCGCCGAATTTTACGTTCGATAATAATAACAGATAGAATTCCAGACACTAATTAAAGACATAATCGGTTAAAACACATTTTGTTCAATCTTACCGACTACATTTTTCGTCACCAACGAGATCAACACGTCTTACCCTTATGGGCAAATAGCTTCCCAAGTTCAGAATTAAAATGACTAGGCGTAAGAAGGGCAAGCCTGAAAAGTAACTCGCCACTAAATAAATCATCCTGAAATTTTCCCGATTTTCTTTTCCTAATGAAACAGGGATGTGTTGGGTCGGTTTGACTATTCGTGGGGGGAATGAGTATGAATGTCGACGAATGATGGTGAATGAGTGGAATGATTGGCAAGGTGACTGAAATCACATTCAAAATTATAGATTTCGCGTAAATAATCTTACTGATTCCCACATAATTTCTTGATTTCCAGATGACTTCAACCAAATCTACCAAGAAGCTTCGTCCGTGCTTCTCATGCGCGGATAAAAATGCCGACATAGCACAGCTTCACCTATACATCGGGGCATTAAAGAAGAGAATCGATCTCTATGAAGGTACGTGGTTCTCCCCGCCACAGATGAAAGAGGAACGCAAGAAAATTCTCAGATTAGAACATTGCAGGGACAGCCTGCTGGAAGAAAGCCGGTGTCAGCGGCTCACGATCAAGGCCCAATCGGAAGCCCTCCATAAGGTGTATACGGAGGCAGAATTGGCCAAACGGGTTCGAGAATTTCCCGTCATCGAGAAAACCGATGTTTTCCACCTCACCATCAGACATCCCAATCCACTTCAACAAGCTGCCAAGGGCATGGTACCTATCTGCCGCCCGTCCCGGCTCCAACCTTATCGAGTTATCAACCCTTGGTAGGTGGACCTACCGATCCGATCTTGGCTCCAATCTTGGTAGCACCAATCGGCACCGCGAGCACAGAAAACCCTCCGTCTAATCGCAAACGGAAACGGCCAACTCGAGCCGAGAAGAACAAGAAGCGTCGAGATGCGATGGCCGCCCTCGAGGCGTCGCTCTCGGTAGCCCAATCCACCATAAAGGAAATCTCTTCCAGCCATTCAATTCCAACGAAGGAAATTTTCCGGGTAATTCCCGCAGAAGGCATCAAATACGTCTGTAACCAACGATTACCGGTCGACATCGACGAGATGCTTGCAGATGAAGAGGCCTTTGACTGACCGATTTCCACCGCCTTAGTTCTACAAGATTCGAAAACAGACCCGATTCACTTGTGAATATTGAACGTTTATTTTTATGACAATCACTTTTCTGATTCCAAATGTAGTTATTGTTGTGTATGCAATATAATTTTAATTGTTTCTCGATGGTTGTTGTTAGTATGTATGACGTGGGATGAATGTGAACAACAGGGCGATGTGAGATATAGGTAGCAATACAGAGTCGTCCCCTTGGACCAGGGAAGGACCGAATGACGTGTAAAGGAACGGGTAAGACCTTCTATGGCGCCATGGAACTCGAACCGAGACGAGGTTAGGAGTAGTCTTAAGGCAGAGGCTCACCTGCTAACCTTTTCCGACCCGTGGGAGCAGCACCAACGTGGAACATCATCACGGGCTCACACGTGGGAATATGCATTTGATCATTTGGTGTATGTATGGGAAGTGCCTGAGCGGAACGATGATGCTTTGTATGAGTGAAGATCGCACGTGCATAATTTTTCTCTTCCCCGCATACGCCAGCAGGTGTTATATAAGCATAATGATGGATTGATGATTGCACTATGATTATTGAGGTTATGATTGCCATTATCATCTTCTGTTGTCATTGTAATTGTTGTTGTCACTATCATTCTGGGGAAAGTCATTATTATTATTAATAAATTTTGATGTTTCAATCGATTACCTGAGTTTGAGGAACGTATTCTGATTGAAGAAACCGGATATCTATATTTGATCTTTTACTCGTTTAGAATGTCTAAGATTCCCGCCAAGACCACCGTCTTACGTCCATGCTTCTCGCCAGACTCAAAACGGCCTCCTCAAGAAGAAAGCTGATCATCTCGAAGGAACATATTTTTCCCTCGCGCAGATGAAAGAGGTGAGGACGAGACTCACCAGAGCGGAAAAAATGTCGAAACGAACTGATAGAGGAAAGCCGGGCCTTAAGTGCTCTAATCAAGGAACAATCAGTGGCGCTGCACCAGGTTTACGTGCAGGCGTCGGTTACGAAAAGAATCGTAGACATTCCGATTTCAGAGGAGGATAACCTATTTCCATCCCATCACCTTCGATCAGAGGCCATCGCAACCGCCACTCGTCCAACCAATACTACTAGTCTGGTCGCCCCGAAATTATCAACTCCTCCTGATCTTGTTTACACGGGCACCAGTCGAGCTGCACCAAGAGTGATCGACCTGCAACCCCAGTCATTCTTCCACCGACAAAGAAAGCCACTAAGCGTCGGCAACCTCTCTCCAGGCCGAAAGGGAAGCGGCTCTAATCGCCTCTCTTCAACCATCAGCTGCACTACCATCAACAGCATCCACCTCGCATTCTCTTCCTGTCTTCCGGGTAGTTCCGCCCATCGATTCCTCGTGGAAAGGAAATGCTAAAGACTTTTTCGATCTCGATGAGATCTTTGCGGGAGCTTCTCCAAGCACTCTGTGATTGCATCCGCGTTATTCTACAAAATTGTGGCACCTATCAATGTACTTTTAATGTAATAATTCGTCAATACATTTTTCTTTATTGTGACTTGTCAGATTAAATGATGTTGAATGCTTGAGTATGATGAAAGGTTGATTAGGGGATCAGTTAACGAGTGATGGAATTAAAATGTAGCAGAGATATGATAAGGCTGAATATAGGAATGGTAAAAATGATGGTAATGTGGTAAAACTTGCCGTTGAACACTAAATAAGACAAAACTAGTGTGTTGAGGGTTGTAGCAGAGTTTGATGACAAATTTAAATGATGCATGAGATCTTAGAATGATGATGATGACGTAAGTCCTTCTATCGGCAGTCAAGTGATGGTTAAGTCGAGTTGCGATGGGGGAGTAGTCCTAAGGCAGGGGCTCACCTGCTCCATCGTAGCTCGCCGACATGACACAGCACCAACATGATGTGAATCATGGGTGTCATGTTCGGAGTATGATCGTGTGGGTTTTGGTTAAGGGTCCTGTAGAATGATGATGTGTTGCTTGTGCAGTTAGGACTATCAACCCCTAATGTGAAAGGAGTATTTTTCTGATCCGACCCAAGACCCAACAATATAATTTACAAATATATTTTACATTTATTACCAACTCTAAAATACATATAACGATAGAAACATGTACAAACACGATACATAAATAATTCTAAAACTAAAAGTCATTCAATCGTAATTTTTTTTTTGAACGAAGCTTAATAATCCAAATAATCATTAAACAAATACACAACATAAATGGGCTTAGAATAAGCAATATTTGATACAAACTTATTTGCGGTTTTCCCAAATCTAAAACAGATATAAGTAAACATGATGGTAAAAAAACAAAGATAATGAAGAACTGGTTAGTATATCCAAATATAATACAAAATTTCGTTACTAATTATAAATTATTAAAAACTCTCAAAAAGAACTTTATCGAAATTTGTTTTTATCACAAGGGAAAATAATAGAAAAATATAATTAATTAATTTATTAAAAATCAACTATATATAAAATAATCAAAGGTCAAAAAAGGTAAATCCAAAGGGCTTTAACAAAGATGTTATTTTGAATATTTTTTAATTATTGGTATTGAAGTTCACCAATAATAAAATTCTATCAAGAAAAGAAAGACAAAGATAAAGCGTAAATAATTAATATTGCTAAAATATTTGTAGGATGCCTGTAAATAATACCTATTCGAAATTATATAATATTTATGCATGTTGAATTTGTATAATTGATTTTTTTAAGAGATAAGATTTTTAGGACATGTAATAAACGATGAAGGAATACACGCTAATGACAATGAAATTATCGTGATTGAAAATTTCGAAATCTCAAAATGTTTAAAAAAAATTATTATAGTTGATTTATAAAGAAAATAATAATATGTATTCAAAACCACTCGTAAAATTGTGCGATATAAATCAGACAGAAAATATGTGGACCAATGAATGCGAAGAGTCCTTTCAAGAATTAAAGAAAGCATTAATAACAGCTGATAATAAATTCTATATCTGCTTTTAATTGTAATCAACAGTTTTAATTTAAATTGTATAAATAAATAAGAAATGCCAAAAATAGAATTCAATTTTATTTAAAATATGCATATAATCAATTATTGAAATAAGAATTGACTTAATTACAGATTTAATATTCGAAATCTAAATAAATCTGGATTCTCGCCAATACTGCTTGTTGAGAGAAAGGAAATATTTCTTTCAATTCGTTCATTGAATTTAATTGATCAATTCATAATTTAATTGTAAATATTTAAGAAAAAACGATATAGAATAATTCAACAAAAAACAATAATTCGAATAGACAAAAGCAAAAATTGGAAAATTAGTTTTATGATTACCAATTATGCCCACATTTCAGCATGATACAGAAAGAAACTGATATAGCGTTTTTATCTTTAGGCGAATGAGGTCATTTAATAGTTTGATGCATAAGTTCCGAAATCCTGATTTAAAATTCATATTTAATTAAAACTCCGTCAAAATTAATGAACTATCCATTAATAATGTAGGCCAATCATACACACATACAACAATGGATTAAATTTTTGTTCAGCATGGATCAGAAGTAAACTGCCAAATTTATCGTCAGCTTCACAATTAACACGGACTGCACTTCGAAGTTAAAGAGTGATTTTATTTTAAACAACAAAGCAAAATCAGGACACCCACAAGAAGCACTACTCCAGGCAGTACTGGATAAAGATGATATTTAATTAACATGTGACATTGCTAAGAAGCTTAATGTCAATCAATCTACAGTGCATATAAGACATGGGAATATGAAAAACGTTTCTAAGATATTTCTATTCCCAAAAAAAGAACGAAAAATTACCAATCCCATTGTCTCATTTATGCAAAGAAAAAACGAAATCTTTTCCTATATATTATGTATTTACAATTTAATTATTAAATTAATATTTATTATTTGGAAAGTTAGGGACACTAAACAAATATCTCTCGCGCAGAATTTCTTTTAGTTGATTTCAATTAAAATTTTTCCAATAAAATAAAATAATCATTAAATAGAATTTAAAAAATAAGGTTTTCCTGCAAAAACAAGAATAAAAGAATTAATATTTAATATAAGTGTCACAAAATTTATTATTATTGTTATTGATATAATTATTGTCAGAAATATTTTGGTTAATATTATTATTATTATTATTATTATTATTATTATTATTATTATTATTATTATTATTATTATTATTATTATTATTATTATTATTATTATTATTGATATTGTTATTGATATAATTATAGTGATGATTAAATTTAAACAATTAAATGATAATTTAAGCCTTTTGTTGCGATTAATATATTTAATATAAATGAATAAATTGTCGACTATTAGATAGGCTTTGACAATCGAAATTTTTTCATTTGTATTAAATATTGATATAATAATTGTCAGAAATATTTTGTTTAATATCAATATCAATATTATTATTATTATTATTATTGATAAAATTACTATTAATTTATTATTGAAAAATTGTTAAGTTAAACTCTGTTTATTAAGGATGATTAACTCAAACCCCCCTCATTTAGTAACCCATATTCACCATATCAAAATAGCTAAAAATCAGAAATATAATCACATACTTGTATAATTTGATAACAGTTTTGTGGAGTAATTCGCTGTGATCCATTTATATTCAGCACCATTATACAGCTTGTCAAGATCCTCCTTTACTCCATGACAGCTCACGGATTTGATGGAATCTTTTACGTATAATATTGTCAGGTATTTCTGATCTGTAGGAATGATGTACTGATTCGGATCGTTCTTCACGATCTCTAAAACATTATAAAATGAAGTTATCGGAACTGGAAAGAAAGAGATTGAAATGACCGAAAAGTCGGTGAAATTGGAAAACTTAAGAAAGAAAGTAAAATGGAGCATTAATTAAAATATTAGAAACACGAAATGGAGAACAATTGAGAAATGATAAAAGTAGTAGAATATGTCCCCTCCAGGACATCATCCTCCCTCCCGTGTGGAATAAATAATACAATATTAAACTAAAAATATTTTGTTTGTTTAAAAAATTTTTGAAAAATTTTAAGTTCCAAACAGGAAATTTTTCGAAAAAATGATGAATCATACTGTCGGACCAAGTCCTAAAAACAACTTAAAGAATCTTCTTCTTGTCTTCTTAATTTTTTGTTTTACCTAGCAGCAAGGTTAATAGTCAGCTGAGACGATCCTATAAAACAATCAAACCTTACTAAGAATTGCCATTCGTACATCTTTTTCACTATATACTTCGATAGCATCACTATCATCATCAGGTTACTTACATTCACGACGGATGAATAACTATACTATATTGATAATATATAAACAAATTATAAAATCTATAAATTTTAAATTATAAATAAAAATTTTAAACAATTATTTTTTTTAAAATTATTTTAAAATTATTTAAAAAATATTTTAATTATTTAACATAACTAATATTCAATATACATCAATATACAAAAACTTAATTAAAAACATTCAACACGCACATAGATTTTAGGATTAAAAGTCCTTATCAATAATGCTTCATATATCACACACTTAAAACAATTATCAAAATTTTTTGATAAGATTTTAAAATCAGACATTCCTAATTCTCTCATACAGACTTTATTGTGATCCTTAATATTGGACATGATGATATTGATTCTATCGAAATATATAGTGAAAAAGATGTACAAATGGTGATTTTTATTAATAAAATCTTTACCGTGTTTATTTAGGTATTTATTTAAAAATCTTAATAATTATATTAAACATTAAATAAAACAAAATTAAAAATTAATAAAACACGAATAATAAAATAAGAAAAACAAGCAGTTCCACATGAAAGTATAAAATAAATAGCTGAAAAAGACAATAGCAGAAATACCACCTTATCCATGGGATAATTCAATCAATGAAGAACAAAAAGAAAAGAAAGAATTTACTTCAAAACAAATAAATAAACTAACCAATCAAAATGATTGTAATTTGAAAGTTAAAAATGATCAGAAAAATCGATCAAAAACACAACAGATCAATCCTGATTGTCGAATACATTCACAAAAAACTATATAAGGCATAGTCTTAGCAGACACTACCACTTTTTATACATCAAACGTTTGCGCCTTCAAATTTTAGGCGAATACTTTTTGTGATCTAAAAAAACCAATTTTCTGACGATTAGCTAAACCGTAATTTCAAATTCATCAAAACTCATATAACCCGATTTTTGGATTTTATTTTTTTCAATCACTTATACCAGGGGTGGGGAACCTGCGGCCTCCGGAGCCTTATCGAAATCAATCTTAATTTATATAAAAAACCATGAATTTTGAGGATTTACAAATAAAAATACTCGTAACTACTGAACTGTATATATACCGAACTGTACAAAGAAGAAAATATAAAAGTCAATCATTCACATCCATAAATACAAAATGTATGTAGACGAATAAAAAAGATTATTGAGCACTTATTTGTGAAATGATGACTTATTTGCATCAATTTTTCCATTCAGAAATAATAAACATTTTTAAGAATATTTCGTACAGCCGCATTTTTCAAATCTGGAGACTGATTATAAATATTGTTTTAATTAATAACTGTATATAAACAAAAGATTTAAAATGAAATTAATTAATGTTAAAATACTTTTTGACTGCGGCCCCATTTGGAGGCGACAAATTTCAATGTGGCCTTAGAAATATAAGAAATATAAAAGTTCCCCAACTTCGGACTGTATTCACAGCACAATCGGTAATAATTTTATTGCTATTTCTATTTTTATAGGTAATATTTATGCATGTGTAATCCAATTTAATTTTCATTAAAATTATTTACTAGATTCGTTCTTCCTCATATTTATTAACTAAACTTTTAGTATTTTATAATTATCATTTTATCTAATGTAGGTCCTAAACTTCATAGGTTTACTTAGTTTGTATTTTTAAATATATAGCGGTGGGACTATCGTGAATTGACTTATTTTCCTGCAGGCTACTTTGCGATGTTTTCTCGCTATCGGTAGGATGGTTGCAGCGAGATCTCCATACTGGGATCGCGTCGTAGATACTGCTGTTCCTTTTTATTAAAATCTTGCATCGAAAATAGTTTTAGTGAGCTAAAAATCTTAAAAATTCGCGTATCCAATATCATTTCCAATAATATAACCCATATTTCTCTCACAGACGGTTCCAAATATATTTAGAGAACACCAGAATTCATTTTTAACCAAAATTATGAAGAATAAAATAATGATAAATAAAATTACTCTCATTTATTCGCCATTGGATTTCCCCCCGCCAATATTCCGAATTATTACAATAAAGGCTAAACGGGACTTTATCATCATTGGTTCTCATATCTACATTTTGATTGAATGGTTTAATAAATGTTGCGCATTTGAAACCGCGATCCAGCACATCTTGCACAATTGATTCCGCCCTGATAAACAATCAATTGCTCATAAATATGCAAATAATTACTGAGATTGAGTCGCATTATATTCGATGCATCCTTTCGTACCATTGTGCCACATACATTCAGGATCACTTGCGCAATTAATACATGTTGTGTAATTCATTGCACAATTGATCTTCATATTGACCGGGTGGATGTTATTTGTTGTCAACACGTGCAAATAGTTCCCCTGCAATAATTTCATTTATCATTTCTCATTGCCATTTATCATCGAGTTACTTTTCTCAAAACATCTTTCACAATATGGAATTGTGGATCTCGATTTATTGGAAAGCTCGACTCGTCTTCACTAGTGACAATTTTCTTGTCCATTAATAAAGAACTGGCTCGGAATTGAACGGATTGACCTCTTTTCCGAGATTCCATTGGTGTATATTGACGATATAGATACGGTTGATTAGTATGCCGGAATATGCACCAATTGTACCATTCTCCTGAGGATTTATCCTCTCCTTGATTCCGCATCCCATTGTCGAAATCACAGAGAACAACTCGATATAAATGGCCATGAGCTGGAATGTTATATTCGTAACAATATCTATAGCAGATGAAAGAACTCATAATCTCACCAGAATTATTGTTATTATAATTTAATAATTTGCAATTTATTATTATCCGATTTTATTATTAAAATTATCATACTTGATATAATATTAACAATCATGAGAGGAGAAAATAATTTCCTGTAACCAAGACTCATCACGTTTTCCTTCTTTATTTCATGCCTGGAAATAATGAAGATCAAAAAAATTTCAAATGAAAACTTTTATGTTTGGAATGTCTATAGATTTCAAAAAACCTTTTTAAAGGTGATTTATGTTAAGTTTGATCTTTAAATGTTGGTTCAATGAACGGGAATGAACGAAAAGTAATGATAATAGATTATGGACGACAAAATACCATAATGGATATACAATGTATATTATACATTTCATTGAATACTAGGACAATAATCCTATGTTCATGCATTAACTCTAAACTATGAAAAATAATTTTGCTGAAAATTTGGCATTATATCGTTTTGTAATCATTATATTCATTATATGGTCAAGGAAGCGTAAGAATTCGATTGGTTTATATAGAGAGAATTTGAATTTCATCAAATAAAAGGCGATAATTTGAACTTGGCTCAATATAGCTTGATTACAAAACCAAGAGATTCAATAAAAAAATGCAAATGTTGATGCAATCAGAATACAACCTAGTCGCAGTGGGGAGCTGTCATGGATCAGAAGATCATTATCAGTGCAATCAAAAGTGAAGTCATATGCGAAAAGCTTGTCGGATATTACCCGGTTGCAGCTATGTTAAAAGAACTGCAAACTGCACGAAATGAAATAACTTGGAAAGAATATAGCATTTCAGAACTTACATATAATAATTGGTGATGTTATCCGCAACCAGAAATACATTTTTAAACTCGACTCCTGGAATCAGAACAGTGGCATTGAAACTGTAGAGCTAAATTAAATAAAACTTAGAGAAAATTAATTGAAAGTCTTGAATTAACTTCAGCTGCTGAAAACTGACAAATGGCCGAGGGTATCGAGGACAACCGATTTGGTAACTCATTTGGCCAACCTGTGTTGCTAAAGTTCATAATTTTCAGAAATTTATCCTTTGTCAGAGTTTCAAAGAAAGAAGGATCATGACATTTACCGATATTATCAAAAACATTTTTGTAATATTCTCGGTCTTTGTTATCGCCGATTAGGACACCTTGATTCCAATATGGATAAACTGTCAGTCCACTGGTCCTATGAAGAGTTCTGCTGTAAAAATTCGAAACACTTGCAGAATTCAATAGCATAAGCTCTTCATATGCGTTTTTCGCGTTCAACATATTAGTAAGATGATAAGGCTTTTTCTTTGATCCAATTTCATTAAATATATTTCCA
>CAUHTR010003907.1:0-41607 GCA_959609185.1 Schmidtea polychroa | reverse complement strand
TTTTTTAAATATTACGTTAACTTTTTCATTTAAAAATAAATTTTAAGGTTGTTGAGGATACCTAAATTATAAAATAAAAATATCAATTAAAGGCGTAAAATGATTGGGGAAATGATTATGAAAACAGGAATGGAAGAGAAAAGTTTGAAAATAAGAAAATCAATATAAACAGACAATTAAATAAAAGAAGGTCATCCTTAATTAATTAGTACAATTGGAAAAAAAGTGAAATAGGATTTTTTAATGAGAAAAATTTTAAGACTATTTTAGTGAGAAAAACAAATTTTTTAAACAAAATATTTAATGGGTCATAGTCCTACTAATTCTCTAATAATGAAATATTTCTCAATTTATGGACCTGTGTTTATTTAAAAGATATCGTTTTTTAATGTGGTGGAACTTTAATAAAGAATAAATTTGTACAAAATTGATTCTCGCAACATCAACACCCTGCAAAAGACTTCTGAACTTAGCTGGATAATAAATTAAACAAATCAAGATCATCAATATATTGTGAAAATGTTCAAAGATTGGTCTGTTTTAAAGAATGGTTAAAGAAAATTAAGTTAAATGATAATTTTATTTGAAACAATTCTTTCGAATTTATATAATCTATTAAGTAGTCAATTTTATAAATACTTGAAATATTTTATATAATACGTCAGACTTTGTCTTAAAAAAATTTATGGTAAATGGTAGATTTACAATGTTAATGGTAATTTACTATGTTAAAAAATAAAGTAATAAATTAAATTAATAAATCAATATAAATTAATTATAAATTTAAAAAAATTACCACATCCATGCCAAAAAAAACACAATTCTTTATAATTCCGAAGCAGTCAATTCTTTCAGACGCCGAAGTACGTGCCATAAATATTAACGAAAACTATCTCATCAATGTGTTTCTTGATCATACTAATACAAATGAATTTTTAGCCCGCTTTGGTCTGATACCGAATTTTAAACTGTGTAAACGATGCGAAAACCGGCATTTGCGGTATGTTAAAAATATGAATTATGTGGATGGTTATCACTGTTGCTGTATTCAGACATGTCGATATCAGGAATCTATTCGTGCAAACTCTTTCATTGCGAAAAGTAAGATGAACACAAAAAAAATAGTAAAACTTTTTTATCGTTATATTAAAGGTTTACAAGAAGAATTACAAGATATTAGTTATGAATTGAATATTGAAAGATGGGTTGAAAGTTGGGTTTGAAAGTTGGGTTTCGTTGCTTCGTGAGGCAATGATGTATTATTTATCAGTCAATTCTAGTATTCTGGGCGGAGTTGGTAATAATGGACAATCAAAAATTGTTGAGGTTGATGAGAGTTTATTCTTCCGGCGAAAATATAATCGAGGACGGATGTTGAATCAGCAATGGTATATCGGGGGTATTGAACGTGGGACAAGAAACATTTTTATCTTGCCAGTAAACCGTAACGCCTAAACCATTGCGGCCATATTGATTGGAAATATCCACCCTGGATCTATTGTCATTACAGATCAGTGGCGCGCCTATGGAAGAGCATGTCGAGAATTAAATGTATTCACGCACCAAACCATTAACCATTCTGTCAACTTAGTTGATCCTTGCGACCCAACAATTCATACTCAAACATTGAGGGACTATGGTGACGTTCAAAATACTTTATTCGAAAAAAAGAGGCGTTTCAAGTGAGATTCAATCGGAATATTTAGTACAATTTATTTGGGAATACAACATTACAAAAAATAAGAGATTTAATGAGTTGTTGATCTTATTAAACCATTCCTGTTTCACGGATTAAAAATTATGGATTTTATTTAATTTTTGTGTATTTTATAAATATTTTTTTAATTGCAGTGTTTTTAATTTTATAATTAAGTTATATTGATTTATTAATTTAATTTATTACTTTATTTGTTAACATAGTAAATTTCCATTAACATAGTAAATTACCATTAACATAGTAAATCTACCATTTACCAAATTTATATTATAATCATAGATTGCAAAATATAACACGTTTTAATCAATTTAAAATTAAAATCTTAATAATTTCCTTATTATTTCTTATTATAATATTTCTCTAAATTTAATATATAAAACGTACATTTTGATTATTTAAAATTAGCTGTTCTAAAAATTTCCATTAATGCCGGAAATAAATTAAGTCTTAATAATTTACTGTGTTCTACACAATAATAAATATTGTACCATTCAAACATGAAACCTATTTTACCAGTAATTAGTTTGTGTATAAATAAGTTTACACTATCAAATCTAAAATCTAGTTTATTTATATCTATTGGGGGAAAAGTATAAACAGATTCAATGTCCCTGAGAATTATCAGTTGAAATTTTTTAACTCGCCCTATTGAATATTTGATCAGCATCAACTAAAAAATCTGTAGAAAATTTTAAATGCTGATAAATGCGAACATTAAGAATCGAAATGATGATTGGCTATCACTCTGAACACATGCGGAATGATTGAATTTAAACATTCGTCAGGGACAGACAATATGAAAAAATGATAAATTATAAAATAAACAATACTTTTCTAGTTGTTCATTAATTTGATAAAGAAAAATTTTTTTTAATCTCAATGATTAATATAACGTATGTTTTAATTATTCTTATGTTAATTTGTAAAATTCCCGTGACTATTTTCTCACAAACCGATCAATGGAGCCACACGGAAAAGGTTGATAAATTGTTAAGAAAAGCCATGTCATGTTACAATATTCAAGGATTAGGAATATCGGTGGTGAAAAAGGATAAAATTATTTATCAGAAATCTTTTGGTTATTCTGATAGTAAAAATAAAGTGCCTTATTCGGTAAATGAAACAAATATATTAATAGCATCAATTAGTAAAAGTTTTACAGCAATACTCATTAGTTACTTTTCAATTGTAAACAGGTTATTATTTTTGAAATTCATCAGTATTTTTATATAGTTGATTTTAATAATAATAATAATAATAATAATAATAATAATAATAATAATAATAATAATAATAATAATAATCTTTTTATTATTATTATTATTATTATTATTATTATTATTATTTTTTTTTTGAAATTCATCAGTATTTTTATATGGCAGTTGATTTTAATAATATTAAAAATAAACTGGCAAATTATAAATAAAAAAACTATATATAAATTATAATTTTTTTGAAATTTGCATCTTTTATTTTATTTTAAATTTTTAAATATTTTTAAACATGATAATTAATTTATTAAATTAATTTAGATTCAATCTAGATGTATCAATAAATTCTTTATTACCAATGAAATATAAAGTCGAATTTATGACTTCTTGTAGAACTAAAATGGCAACTTTTGAGGATTTATTAGCTCATAGAATGGCAGTAAATCGTCACGACTTCGCCTTATTATTCGATGGCATTGACTTCAATAAAATTTTAGAGTAAGTGAAAATTATCAGAATAAATTTATATAAACAAATTTGATCAAGGATTTTTTGTTTGAGTAAGTAAATAAAAGAGCATATTATTAACTTTTATTGCGAACTCCTGATTTACTATCTCGAAATTTAGACTTTCATTGCGTATCAGAAATCAGTGTCCCTAGTTGGGTTTCCCAATTTTTGAACTAATCAAATTTAACATTTCTTCAATTTCTTGAAATGATTCATTAATAAACGAAGTAACGCTACAAGCTGAGCTGAGTCTGAAATGTCTGTGCCTTTGTCAAATGCCAAGGAAAAATATTCTGTGACGCAGTTTTAAGATAATATCATTTGAAATATCATTAATTCGACGACATACTGTTTGCCGAGATAGGCTTAGGTTTGAAATAGTTTACTTTTATCAGGCAAAATATCTTTTACAGCAGCTTCCAAACATTTTTTCACCAATTCATCATCGGAAAATGTTTTCATTTTTTTGCAATCAAAGATGAAATAGAATAGCTTGCATTAACAATATTGGAAGATTGCTGTAATGCTGCACCAAAACATCTTTTGTTGAGCCTTTAATTGCGACTTAAACTCCTTAAGCTTCGATTGTTTCACTTCTTTATTGAACTTCATATGATGATTACGTTTTGTTTCGTAATGCCTATTATCATTAAATACAAAGTCAATTGAAATGAAATCTGTGGTGAAAATTGAAAAAAGTTCTTATAATTTTACATTATTATTTTTACGTTATTACATTTATTCAATTTATATTGTCTAATGTCTCTTTATTTTTCTGCCGAAAATCTTTTACAAGTTATCATTAAAAAGAAAATTTTAATAAAATTGGTTGTTTAAGTTTTCCATACTTGTTGTTAGTTAACTAATTTGAGAAAATAATAAAATCAAAAAAATTAATTGTTTAAATGTAGTTTAAATGATTAAAGTGGTTCTTTTATTCTACATTAAACGTAATAATTGTATTTAAAAATATAAAAAACATTTCAAAATTGCAATCATAAAATCGAATACATTTTGAAAATTCAACTTCCGGTGATCCGTAATTAGTAAGTTCTTTTCACAAATAATAACAATCTCTTTATTTAATCCTCAAAAAACCTTTTTTTAAATTTTTTGGCAATAATAAGCTTATTTTACTTGACTCTGTATATTTTTTTGGTTTCACCTTTGATTTTTTTTAATTCAATGATTTTCACATTAATGTTTGTAAGACTATAAAAGTAGGTAGAAAGTGGCCCACGGCAGCAATGGGGTAAGTAAAATGTTGGTAAAATACCATTCACAGCTTGTTATGTAATAAAATAGTTGCGGCTTGTTATGTAATAATTTAAATTACATATACTTCTCACTTATATTCCCCCAATTTTTAAATATTCCATTATTTAATCACTTATATCCCCCCAATTTTCCATTAATTAATCATTTGTATCCCATTGATTTTCCATTAATTATAACCCCCATCCTCGATATTTAATCAATTATATTCCGCCGATTTTGATTAATTTTCACCTAAAACATCTCCACAAATATTTCTTTTAAAAGTTTTTTTTATGAATTTTATGAAATAATTTTAAATAAATTCAATTAATATATTTCCATTCTTATCAACCTTTTTTCTTATCTATGCCCATTAATAAATTATTCTACCAATTATTTTCATCCATTTGAATATATCATCGAGTAATGAATAATTTCCTCACTTTAATGAAGATTCTTACCACCTTCATTGTTATCAAAGTTTAAAGAATATTTCTCTTTTCATTGCTTACCACATTAGAATTTTTATCGAAATTTATGATAATTTTACTGATTCAATGATAAATTTGAATGAGTTAATTAATATATACTCTGAGTTTATCCGAAAAAATATTCTGTCCCCCTATGGGTATTGCTCACAAGGGTACTCACATTCAACATGTCGTAAGTGTATTAGTCGTAAAGGTATTTAATGCTTTTATTTGAATGATTATTTAGACAAATTTGTTGTTTAAGGCATTGATAATTTTTAGAGTTGATGGTTTTATTCAAGTAAATTTCTATCATTTTTATGAATTTCTATCATTTTCATGAATTTCCATCATTTTTTGTGAATTTCTAATATTTTCATGAATTTCCGTAATTTTTCGTGGATATCTATCATTTTCATGAATTTCTATTATTTTTGTGAATTTTTATCATTTTTGTGAATTTCCATTATTTTTGTGAATTTCTGTAATTTAATGCTAATTCTAAGGTAAATTTAATTAATTTCTTGATAATTGAATGTATTTTTATTGATTGGTTTTTTAATTTTAAATAAAATTTATTTTCAATGTTAATAATTAGAGTTTTTACAATAATCAAGTGGATAAATTTTTATGAGGATATTGAATAATTTTCTAAGAATTTCATGTTGACTGATAAATTTAATTGATAAATTTAATTAATTTCTTGATAATTAGTTGTATTTTATTGAATAGTTTTTTAAATAAAAATTAATTTCATTGACAATTAGGTTAATAATTAAGTGATTTTTGATGATAACTTTGTAATGTATTTGAATAAATAATTTTTCAATATTTTTCTAAGAATATTTACACATTGATGCACTTTAAAAAACATAAGCTAAGAAACCAGTTAACTTTATCAATAACTTAAAATTTACTTGATAATTATTGTAGGATATACAGAAATTTAGTTTGCTGTTATTGCTTGAAAATGATTGGTTGAATCGATGAAGAATTATAATCAAACAATATATTTCATCTCCAGTATTTGATGGTAAATATTTGTAGAAAATATTGATTTTTGATCTTTTAGTGAACTCTTACTACATAGCTACTAAATTATTTCAATGGAAGAATATTTGGTGTCTTTAACAGTTAATTAAAAGTCATATTTTTTGAAGAATTCTCTCTAAGGATTTTAAGACTGAATTGAATTAAAGGAGGATTCAAGTGGGTAGAATTGAAGGATATATTTGGTTAGATGTTTAAAAGGGTAGAAATATTTGGTGAGAGATCGGTTAAGATGGGATATTGTCGGTTAGATTTAATGAGGGATCGAATAAGGTGGGAAAATATGATCTTTTGAGGGGATATAGTCGGTTAAATTTAATGAGGGATGGGTTAAGATGGGAATATATCATTGTAAGGGAGATATAGTCGATTGACTTTAATGAGAGATCGGTTAAGATGGGAAAATATGATCTTCTAAGGGAGATATAGTTGGTTAGATTTAATGAGAGATCGGATAAGGTAGGAATATATCATTGTAAGGGAGATATATTCGATTGAATTTAATGAAGGATGGGTTAAGATGAGAATATATGATCTTTTAAGGATGATGTTGGTAAAATATCAATGTTTTAAGGGAAATTGCAATACATTAGTTATGAATCAATAATAATTATATTGTTTTATTAGGTTGTGATTAATGCACAGTAAATTAATTTAGATTTATGTTTTAGAACAATGTTTTATTAAGTAGGGATAATCTATTTACTTGGTTTTGACAATGAAAACTTTACAGATAATTGGGATTGATATCAACTTTAAATTATTTTTTATCTTTATTTAGACGAACAACGACAAAAGTTGGAAATATTGATTTAAAACGTCGACTAAAGAAAATTGATCTTTATTGGGAGAAATCTATCGGGTGATTTTAATTAGTAATTAAATCGGTTGGATATCGGTAAAAATGATCATTTGAAGAAATATGGATAAATTTAATCTTTCTATGCAACTACTCAGTTATATTGTACAGTCAAATTTCAAGCAATATTTATTTTAAATTTCGAGTACAGTGATTAACAAAAATTTAATTATAACCGGTTTTATCATTAGATTTTATAAATTATTTAGAGTTAATGATTTTACCTGTTTTATAGGGAAATATTTGTGATAATACGAATTAAAGTTAGAATTATAGTCATTTAAAGGGGATTTTAAGGAATCTTATTAGTCTGAGGTAAATATATAACCTTTTAAGGATATTTATCGATAAAATACTAATCTTTAAAGATAGAGTTATTTTTGGGAAATTTGATGCTTTTTAGATGATTTTATTGAATTATTTGTAATAATATTGATTAAGGGTAGAAATATAGTCATTTAAGGGATTTTAAGGAATCTTGTTAGTTTGAGGTGAATATATGATATTTAACAAGTACTTATCGATAAGATACTAATCTTTAAAAATAGAGATATTTCAGGCGAAATGATTCTTTTTAGATGATTTTATTAGAGAATTCGCTTGAATATACCAATTATTGTCATTTGAATGAATTTTCTGGTTTGTTAGTTTTCTAGTCTCTTTTGGAATTTAATGATAATTATTTTTATTGTAGATTGATGACATTGATAATTTTAATGAATTTATACTGATTTTTGAATATTTTGAGCATTCAGTCAATCAATTTGAGTACATGTATTATTTTTAAAAAAAATAATTAAAATTAATTTTATTTCAATTAATTTATTCAATCTAAATCAATTATATACTAAATCTTATCTTATTAATTTATTATCTTAGTCGATTCAACTTGAATGATCAGTATTTTTTTATTTACTGGATGATTAATGAATAGAATTCTTTCTTGTCTATTAATTAAATTTTTATGATATTTATTTTGAGTAAATTTAAATTTTTGCAATTATTTAATCAATTTTTACCAAGTTATTGATGTCTTGAGTTCAATTAATTTTCCATCTAATTTTTCAAGTGATGAGTATTTTTCTTTTAAAGATCAATTTGTTAGTACATAGTTGTTGGTTGTAGGTAGTTGGTTGTTAGTACTTGGTAGTTGGTAGTTGGTATCTGATTGACTTTTTAGATTTTGATAAGAAGATAGTGTATGTGATGAAGAATATTTTGTATTTAATTGCTATTATTTTTATGTGTGGTTAGTTGATTGTTGGTACTTGGTATCTTGTATTTGGTAGCTGGTACAGTGTTGTTATATAGTTGTAGGTTGATAATGCTTAGTAGCTGGTTGTTGTGGGTTGTAAGTGTTTAGTATTTAGTTGTTTGAGACCTGGTTGTTAGTACATGGTAGTTAATTAATGAGTAGGTGGTGGTTGAGTGTTACCAATAGCCTTACGACCTAGTACCTTTACGACTAATACCCTTACGACCAGTACCCTTACGACCTGTACCCTTAGGGGGTCAAAACATCCTGTCGGATAAACTCAGAGTATATATAATAAAACTGATCAACAATAAGTATTTATTGAATGTGATTTTTACTTTGCAATAATAAGTCAGTAGTTATCATTTAAAAGAAGATGTTTTTGTAAATTAGAATTCATTAGTATTTCATTGTAATTTAAATTATTTTGAATTTCACGTGGTGTTTTAAAGTGATTGAGTTGTGGTTTTTTGATGAAAGTCAACATGTTTGTTAAATTTAGACATTTTGAAAAGGTTTTCTATTGATTGTAATTAAACATATTTTTAAAGTCAGATAAAAAATTAATTTAAAAACATTTCATAAAATACAATAAAGAATACTTAGTTGGTTGTTAGTAACTAGTTGTAGGTATCTGGTTGTTTGAGAGTTAGTTAGTACGTGGTATCATGTTCAAAGTATTTGTTAGCATCTAGTTAAAAATATTTAGTAACCGATTGTTGGGAACTGTTGAATTATTATTATTATTATTATTATTATTATTATTATTATTATTATTCCATTAAAATTTCCATTAAAAAATTAACTTAAAAAATTATTTCATTAAAATTAACTTAAAAAATTTTACATTTAAAATTAACTTAAAAAAATTTCCATTTAAATTTTCATTAAAAATTACATTTCTCAAAAAAGTTGGTGGTTATTCAATCTTTTGATAATAAATTTAAAAATCTTACTTTAATTTACTTATTTAGCTTTAATTTAAAATTTGAACCATTGGTTACTTAATTTTAAATTTTGAACCTTAATTTTCCTTAATTTATCCTTAATTTACCTAATTATTCTTTATTTCTTAATTTTACACCATAATTTACTAAACAACTAATTATAACCCTTATTTTCATATTTAACTAATAATTTCATGTGGTCATTGATTAATTGACGAAGATTTGCATCTAAAATTAACATTGAAAATCCCAGAAAACTTTCATCTTAAATTGACTTTAACTTTAATATTTTAGACCATTGATTACTTAATTTAAAAATTAGACATTAATTTACTTATTTAACCAATAATTTCATGTGGTCATCTGGTTGTAAGTACTAGGTATCTAGTTGTTATTACTTGGTTGATGATGCTTAGTACCTGGTTGTTGACGGCTGTGAGTAGTAGGTATCTGGTAACTAGTTGTTAGTATCTAGTTGTAGGTATCTCGTTGTTGGTGGTACTTGGTAGGTGGTAGCTAGTCGGTTGTAGGTACTTAGTAGTTGGTTAATAATGCTTAGTACTTGGTTGTATGTACTTGGTAGATGGTTGTAGGTACTTAGTAATTGGTAATTAATGATTAGTACCTGGTTGTTGTTGGTTGTTAGTACTTGGTATCTAGTACCTAGTTGGTTGATAGTACTTAGTAACTAGTTAATGGGTAGGTGGTTGTAGGTACTTGGTAGGTACTTAGTAGTTGGTAATTAATGCTTAGTACCTGGTTGATGTTGGTTGTATGTACTTGGTAGGTGGTTGTTGGTACTTAGTAGCAGGTAACTGGTTGATAGTACTTGGTATCTAGTACCTAGTTAGCTGGTTGTAACTAGTTAATGGGTAGGTGGTAGCTAGTTGGTAGGTGGTTGTAGCTAGTTAATAGGAAGGTGGTTGTTGGTACTTAGTAGTTGGTTAATAATGCTTAGTACCTGGTTGTTGACGGCTGTGAGTAGTTGGTATCTGGTAACTAGTTGTTAGTATGTGGTTGTAGGTACTTGGTAGGTGGTAGTTAGTTGTTAGCTGGTTGTTGTCGGTTGTTAGTACTTGGTACCTAGTTGGTTGCTTGTTTTTGGTTGTTAGTACTTGTTAGATGGTTGTAGATACTTAGTATCAGGTAACTAGTTGTTAGTAACTAGTTGTAGGTACTTGGTATCTGGTAATTGGTTGTAAGTATCTGGTTGTTTGAGAGTTATTTAGTACGTGGTATCATGTTGAAAGTATTTGGTAGCAGGTAACTGATTGTAAGTACTTGGTAGCAGGTTGTTAGTAACTAGTTGTAGGTATCTGATTGTTAATACATGTTCATAAGTTACTGGTTGTTGGTACTAAGTTGTTGGTTTGTTGTTGAATTATTATTAAAATTTGTCTTTGAAAAATATTTCATAGAAATTTTCATTAAAAATTATCTTAAAAATTTCCATCTAAAATTATCATTGAAAAATATTTCATAAAAATTTCCATTAAAAATTAACTTAAAAAATTATTCCATAAAAATTTCTATTAAAAATTACTTAAAAAATTATTTCATAAAAATTTTCATTAAAAATTTCAATTCTCAAACACCTTCTATTATTTCAACTTTTTGTTAATAAATTTTAAAATCTTACTTTAATTTACTTATTACATTACTTATTTAAAAATTATTACTTTAATTTACTTATTTAACTTTAATTTAAAATTTTTGACCATTGATTACTTAATTTTAAAATTTGGACCTTAATTAACTTTAATTTAATTTTTTAGAACCTTAATTTAGTTATTTGAGCCCATTCATTACTTTAATTTAAAAATTTGAACCATAATTTACTTTAATTCAAAAATTTGGACCATTATTTACTTTAATTGAAAAATTTGAACATTAATTTACTTTAATTTAATTTTTTAGAACCATAATTAACTGTAATTGAAAAATTTGGACCATTATTTACTGTAATTGAATTTTTAGACCCATAATTTACTGTAATTCAAAAATTTGGACCATAATTTACTTTAATTGAAAAATTTGAACCTTAATTTACTTTAATTTAATTTTTTAGAACCATAATTAACTGTAATTGAAAAATTTGGACCATTATTTACTGTAATTTAATTTTTAAGAACCATAATTTACTTTAATTTAATTTTTTTAGAACCATAATTAACTGTAATTGAAAAATTTGGACCATTATTTACTGTAATTTAATTTTTAAGAACCATTATTTACTGTAATTCAAAAATTTGGACCATAATTTACTTTAATTGAAAAATTTGAACCTTAATTTACTTTAATTTAATTTTTTAGAACCATAATTAACTGTAATTGAAAAATTTGGACCATTATTTACTGTAATTTAATTTTTAAGAACCATTATTTACTGTAATTCAAAAATTTGGACCATTATTTACTGTAATTCAAAAATTTGGACCATAATTTACTTTAATTGAAAAATTTGAACCTTAATTTACTTTCATTTAATTTTTAGAACCATTATTTACTTTAATTCAAAATTTGGACCATTATTTACTTTAATTTAATTTTTAGACCCATAATTTACTTTATTTTAAAAATTTACCACGCTTTTTTAGTGTAGACCACCTTTTTCTCAGGACCAAGGAGACCACCTCACTATAGTCTGAAAATTCCTTGGCTTTTTTAGTGTAGACCACCTTTTTCTCAGGACCAAGGAGACCCACCTCACTATAGTGTGAATAATCCTTGGCTTTTTTTAGTGTAGACCACCTTTTTCTCAGGACCAAGGAGACCACCTCACTATAGTCTGAAAATTCCTTGGCTTTTTTAGTGTAGACCACCTTTTTCTCAGGACCAAGGAGACCACCTCACTATAGTGTGATAAATCCTTGGCTTTTTTATTGATAGTCGAATTTTCTATTGAAAAAATTTTATTTGTATTGAAAATTCCAGGACCAAGGAGACCCACCTCACTATAGTCTGAAAAATCCTTGGCTTTTTTAGTGGTAGTCGGATTTTTGTATAGAAAAAAATTTTTTTGTATTGAAAATCCCAGGACCATCGAGACCCCCTCACTATAGTCTGAAAAATCCTTGGCTTTTTAGTGGTAGTCGGATTTTTGTATAGAAAAAAATTTTTTGTATTGAAAATCCCAGGACCAACGTTTTTGTATTGAAATTTTTTTTTTGTATTGAAAATCCCAGGACCATCGTTTTTGTATTGAAAAAATTTTTTTGTATTGAAAATCCCAGGACCATCGAGACCCCCTCACTATAGTCTGAAAAATCCATGCTTTTTTATTGAAGACTGCCTTTTTCTATTGAAAAAATTTTTTTGTATTGAAAATCCCAGGACCATCGAGACCCCCTCACTATAGTGTGATAAATCCTTGGCTTTTTAGTGGTAGTCAGATTTTTGTATAGAAAAAATTTTTTTGTATTGAAAATCCCAGGACCATCGAGACCCCTTCACTATAGTCTGAAAAATTGCGTAATCAAAAGTTGCAGCAAAAGATGTGAGTTGCAGCAAAAAAAAAGTTGAAAAAGTCATTGCTGCCGTGGGCCACTTTCTACCTACTTATAAAGCAAAACTATATATATAAGGTACATGATATTTCGGCACAGCATTTATCAAGTGTGTGTGTGTGTCCGTTTAAAATACAGGTGAGCTTCCGGCCCGGGCGCTTTTTTGTGGTTAGTTAAATAAAATAAATAATTAAATTAAATAATTAAATAAATTCACGATGATTCATTGTAGGTCTAAAATATATTTAAAAAATAATCAATAAAAAATATATAAAAAATAATCAAGGATTAGTTTTTATTTAACTAACCACAAAAAAGCGCCCGGGCCAGAAGCTCACCGGAAAATATATTGAAACAAAAATGCATGGCTTTCTTTAAGCTGTTGGATCTTTATCGATATTTTTATTTCAAAATAGAAATTTTTTATATTTTTTGTACTTTGAAGTTTACAAGTTCCGATTGTTAGAAAAGAGTTTGCATAAATCAGCCTGATACTGTAATTTAATTAAAAAAATCTATTTTTACCTGAAATAATTGAAATGAGTATTAACTCATCAAAGCTAAAAATGAATTAAAATATTATAATAATACCCAACAATGAATAGAATTTATTAAATTTATCCTTTTTTATGAATTATTACCTTGGGAAATAAGAGAAAATTGTATTTCAATGATGGAAAAGTGATTTTATAAAATTTTATGAATGTGAAAACAATTCACATTTAATGTAATTATTTTATGAATTCAGAAAGTTGAGATACATTCCACCATCCTCAGACAATGATTTTCGAGTAAAATTTATGTATAGCAATATAATGTATGTTGTGGCTGAAAAGATTTTGGAAAAAATAGTAAATCGTTCATTTATTCAATTGATGAATGAGACAATTTTATCGCCGCTGAAAATGAGGAATACTTTCCTCATAACCAATTCAAGTGATTTAAAGAAGCTCGCAAAGAGTAGGCTAATCTCTGAAAATATTCATGATGATATATTAAAGTAAGTCAAAATGAATTATTTCGTTAAGATATAATAAAATTTGCATAGTAATAATTTCTGGGTTGCAAGTAACCAACATTTTACTCTTTTGTGCAGTTTCCGATGCAACCCATAATACAATTACTCGTTATCATTCAACACTCGATGAATATACAACGCTGGTAATGTATCTCGGTACACTATCATCAACAAGAATTCAAATGGGTCCGCGGACTACCGTTAGAAGGAGCCCATCTTTACTTTATACTCCTTCATCAGATTACATTTCCTCGTAAAGGATTAACGAATTTGTAATTTCGGTTACGTCAACAGACATATTTTATCATGACAGTAATTAGCATTCAAATTCTATAGACATCTAACGCTCCCATGCTTCTGAAATGGGATTTGTCGTTCTTTTGCGTTATCATGATGTTTGTTGATAATTTGTTCAGGGTGTGTGTTGGCGATAATTGTTCATGATAAACCACCGTCGTAATTGCTTGTCGTAAAATCATGATGTCGTGGTGATGCAGATTTGATGATCGAGTTTTTCTTTTAAGCATAATTCCTTGCTCTTATTCTTATATTTTTTGTTCTATCATACATTTTACTCCCCCTTGATGAAATTTATCTTGCATTGAAAAACTTTTATGTCAATACGATGAGGAAGCTCGGTTTTGTCTTATGGATTAACTATTCTCCCATGCTTGGTTTTCTGCCATGATGGTCATTGTTAGATGGGTTAGAAGAAGGGCGAATACTAAATATTTTAAAATTGAAATATTATAAAGCGAGGAAGGATAAATAGAGAGTAAATATACATATACAGAACAAGGAGTGAGAGAGAACTGTGTATTATTTATTTATTTGTGTATTAATCTTAATTTTATTTTTTTGGTTATTTTTAAGTAGTAAATAATAATAACAATTATATTGAATTTTAAACAATATTAAATATTTTATTTCTATTAAAATAAACTCTCCATATATATAATAATTATAATTAATTAATTAAACCCTCTATATCAGTGGTTTTTAACCAGGGGTGCGGGAGAAGCCCTAACCATATAAATTATTAAATATCATTTATTAAATTCATGATAATAAAATATACAAATAATTCAAATAAGTACTTAAATTTTTAATAAGAAAATTGTCTATGAACATGGCTCTATGGCAAAGAGACACAGATAAAAAAATTAATTGCATTTGACACTTGATAAACTATGGCCATGATGAACTTCTAATACGATCGATACTGTTATAGTGAACTGTATAATTTTAATAGATTATAATTCAATATTTAATTGAACTTGAGAGAGGATTTTACATTTTATTAGGTTTGTTAGTTAAAACCAAATCCATTACGTTGCAGTAAAATTTACGTAATTTCTAAATAATTTCATTGATTAAAGTGAACCTTCCTATGTTAAAAAACGCCAATTGAACGACAAATATGTTGATTATGGATTCACTTGTACAACAGAAAAAGATGGTACGCAACGACCTCAATGCATCTTATGTTCCAAGATATTTTCAAATTGCAATCTCAAACCGTCAAAGTTATTAGAGCATTTCAACAATCTGCATGGTGGTGAAGATGCCCATAGCATGAACAGCTTGAGGTCAAAAAAGGCTCGATTTGATACTAGTGGTACTATCCTAAAATTATGTCAGCTTGCAACTCAAAAGCCCTTGCTGGAAGCGTCCTATCAAGTGGCATATCTGTGTGCAAAGAAATAAGAACCTCACACGATCGCTGAGGAATTAATAAAACCTTGCGCATTAATAATAGCTAAAACTGTATTAGATTCTGAAGCACATAAAAAATCCAGCAGATTCCATTATCGAAAGATATAATCCGATCGCGAATTCAAGATCTCAGTAAAGATATTTTACTGCAAATAATAGAAGACATAAAGGCCAGTCCACTAAAAGTAAGCATACAACTGGAAGAGTCAAATGATGTTGATAATTGCATCCAGCTCTTGGTATTTGGGCGATATGTAAAAGATAAAAAAATGATAGAAGAATTCCTATTTTGTGAGCCACTGGAATTGACTTCAAGAGGAATTGATGTTTTCAATAATATCAAAAATATTTTTTTTCAATATCAATTACCATTGAATGTGATTGGCTCAATTTGCACTGATGGGGACCCAGCTATGTTAGGCAAAAATTCCGGATTTTTTCACACATGAAAAGAAAATTACCGCAAGTTACAATAACGCATTGCATGTTGCATCGTCATGCTCTTGCGTCGAAAGCTTTGCCAGAAAGCTTAAAACAACACCTAATTACTGCAATAAATGTTGTAAAATATATCCGTGGACGAGCGCTTAATCATCGTATTTTTCGAGCCTTTTGTGAAGAAATTGGTGCTACTCATACCGTGCTTCTATATCACACCGAAATACGATGGCTCTCTAAGGGCCGCATGCTTAACAGGGTTTTTGAATTGCGTGAAGAAATTATCCAGTTACTAACTAGTTAAAACTATGATTTAGTAAAAGATTTTGAGAGTAAGGATGGAATTCTGAGACTAGCTTACTTAGCAGATATATTTAGCCACTTAAATTATTTGAACATATCAATCCAAGGATTTGATAAAAATATAATAATAGCTAGTGGAAAGTTAACTTCATTTATTGGAAAACTAGAAATTTGGATACATCGAGTTGAAAATGGGAATTTTGCAAACTTTCCCTTGCTTGATTCAATTGTTGTGGAAAATGAAAAAAATACAATTATACCCGACATTGTAATACATTTGAAACAATTGAGCGAATCATTCAATGGATATTTTTCTACGGGAAATATTACCAAAACTCAAAGATGGATACTGGATCCATTTCTATATAACCTAAATTTGATGAATGATAGTGAATTAAAAAAGAACTTATTGAGATGCGAAACAGTGGACATATTCACTTGATATGGAGTGCCACCAAAAATATATATATATAAACAAGTCAAATCCCCCAAAAGTTGTAAGTTAAGAAAAGTTCCAAATTCAGTAATTGATATTGCAATATAATTTCGAGCATACAAAATTTTTAAACCGAGCTAAGGTAGTAGCAAGTAGGTACATATAGCAGAGGGAACTAAGAAAAACAAACAAAACTATTGTATAATTTTTATAAAAGGTATTTTATTTTGTGTACATAATTGTTATTATTTAATAAAGTTGTTTAACTAATGTTTGTGTTCTTATTTATATATGAACCATCATAGAACCTCAAAATATGATCTAATTGTTATTTAGACTGTCTTGTTATTTTGTAGTAATATAATTTAGCAAATTTTCGATATTTAATTTGTAGTGTATCATCAGATCTTATAGTTGTCACCATATGCAAAAAAATAGTTACTGTTCCATTACAGTTTCGTAGTTGTTTTATTACTCGTTACATGCAATTAGCTATTAAACTGAAATTCATTACCTACTACTTAAACTAGTAAAGGTGCTCTCTGAAAACTATTATAAATTTACTGGTACTAACAAAAAATCGTCAAGTATGAACTTATTATCGATTAATTGTATTACCAAAGTATTATCCCACGAAGTAGTTGTTAAACCTAAACTCTTTATTGGAGTCAATTATTTTATTTACTCGGCCCCACCACTCATTGAATTTCAGTGAGAGGAGTCTTAGTGTATTGTATCAAGATCATGGTTTGGCATTATTTCTTAATCTTGTCCTATAATTATTTATCCTGCCTGTTGTGCTACGTAGTTCAATTATTTTAATTTAAATGAAGAATGGCTAAATCCATTTTAAACTAGCGGGTTAGTGCAATTGTAGTGGGATATTTGACTGTCTTGAACCTTACTCTATATTATACAACCAATTATAATTAATGCGCATTAATACCTGCATTTTTACTTGACGAATGCGTGGGTTGTAATTGTAAATTTATAAATTGTAACTTTGACCAAACGTCCCGATTTTTCACAGCTTATCCTCTATGGTGAAAAATCTTGAAAATGTCATGATTTTCCAAAAACGTATCGATTTTATCCCAATTTTACTTATTCACACATTTCTTTGTTATTATTTTATTGTAAGTATATAGGTATTGTTAATACATAGAAATTATCTTTATATAATAAGCAGTGAATTTTGTAAGCTAAGTCAATAACAATAGTTTTAAGTAAATGTAACGAATAAATTTAAAGTTTAAATTATGGTTGCACAGCTAAAGTTGCTAAAAACTATAATTTGAATCGATGATATATAGCAGGGATATTCAACTGGCGGCCCGCGGGCCTGATCAGGCCCGCCGAAATTTGAAAAAGGCCCTTTCAATATCTTGGAATATTACACATATATAAAAATATTTGGTGATATCTGCATAAAAATGCACACTAAAACCAGTTTATTTTTGTTACTTTGTAATCCGCTACAAAACTAACTACTTTTTAATTGATACGGCCCTCGATTGCCGTTATAAGAAAAATTTGGCCCTTCATAATATTTAGTTGAATACCCATGATATATAGCAAGTATTTCATATATTAATCATATAACAAAATACCAAAATTCGTCTTTTATTTTTGGAATTTGATTTAAATTATATTTGTTTTTTTTATTTAAATTACCTTTAATTGTTTTATCTTATAATAACATTCATATGTAAAAGTAATTACTCTTTTAAAAACTGCAACTTTAATTTTTAAAAAACAACAAACAACTTTTAAATGCTTTAAACTGTTTATATTTTTTAGCTTTTTCTTATATATAATTTTTTTATATATAATTATTTCAAATTATTCTCTATATTTTTAAATATTTCACCTTCTATAATATTTTGGCATCCTAGAAATAAATACAGAAAATAAAAATCGGAACATATTATACAATGTAAAAATACAATTGTGAATTTTATCTAGCACAAAGTGGGAAAATGATATAACTAAGCATCTTTAACGAAAAATATAAGAGATATTTGTAAGTCCTAATCAAAATTTTATTTATTTTTTCGAAAAAGGAAGTTAAAGCACTGTTGATAAATAGTTAGCATTGGTTGAAGGACTATTAGCTTTCCTTGTGATTAACCACAATCAAAGTTTTTGGTACGTCAAAATTAATTTAAAAATTCTTTGATAAAGAATTTGCAATTACCAAGAATAAAATGGAAGAAATTATTTGTAATGATTTCGGCCCATGCGTATATTGAAATTTGAAAACGAACTTAATAATTGTCGATTTTTATCGATTTATTCTGAAATTTCTAATCAAAAGGATAGAAACCTTCTTCAAACGTTTGTTATATACTTTAATCCAAAATAAAGATTTAAAATTCAACTTTTGGAATTTGTTTCGCTTCTGGGTTAAAGTCCTCAAATAATTTTCGTATCCATTATTAATATTTTTGAAAATATGAGTTCAAAAACAAAGTTATAGATTTTTGCAGATAGCACAAATGCAAATTTTTGTGGAAAAACTAGAAAAGGTACAAAGAATATTTTTATTGAATTAAATTAATACACCCGTTTGCAGTGAACAAGCAAATCTATAATGTTAAAAAAAATTCAATATGTGTATTTTATAAAAACATACAAAAAAATTGTGTTAATTTTTAACGTTGCAATGAATAAACGCATTTAATATAGAAAGTGATAACGTGGTAGAAAAAATAAACTGACGGACAACACATACACCAAACACCACTGAGATGCATTTCCTATAATATAACAAAAAAATCAATAATCTTACATTATAGAAACATACATACTTACTTTGATTTCACGTTGATGTTCTCATTTATAGCTCAATGAGATACATCTTATATTATAGAAATCTGAAAAGTGGAAGGAAAATTAAAAAATGCACACAAGCACAACACATAATAAAAAACACATACAAACTTTTGATTCGTAAAATTGTAACGATGAGATACGTTTCTATAATAATTCTATTTTAGACAATTTTTAGAAAAAAAAGATCGTTGAAAATTTTTTAAATTATATTTTTAATGAAAATATCAAGAGCAGATGAATTTGGTTCAAAATTTTTTTACTCCAGATTTGATTTCCTTTAAGAATCCCCTCATATTGAGCTCAGAAAAAAAATTACAAAAATTAAAAAAATTATTCTAATCAGCGATTTTTCCCAAAATGTTTTAAAAAAATACATTGATTGATTTATTTATTTAATTAATTATAATTAAAAATATATCGGACTCACATTTTTTCGAAATAATTCCAAAATACTTTAATAAAAGACATAAAAATTCCTAAAAAAAACCCTGAAAATTAATTAAAAATAATTTATAATTATATTGTTGATTAAAAGTAATATTTAAGAACTTGAATAATGATCTCATATCCATATGGATCAAAATTCAAGTCTTAAAATTTACTTTAAATTTAATATCTTACCTGAAAACCATTTCTAAAATGGCTAAAATAAATTTCATGATGTAAAACATACGTAAAACAAATTACTGACAACTTTGCTAAACAACAATTTATCATCAACATCAGTAAATTGGTGAGTGAGCAATCACTCTACACGCAAACCACCACTATAGAGAACGTATCTCAGTGGGGTTTGGTGTAGTAAAAAATGCATGCAAAATTTCGATGTATAGAATCGTTACAATGAATAAACACACTATAATAAATCATTAATAGGAATTTTTAGAATTTTTTAGAAAAAAATGACAGAAAAAGTTTTGACAAAAATTCCGAAAATTCAACTTTGAGTTGAATAGATAATTAAGACATTATTTCGTAAGATTTATCTTAAATTTTTAATAAATTTAATAATTTTTTAGTATCTCACATTGCCCTGAAATTTCAACTTCACCAACTAATGTTGATGTTGGAAAAAAAAAAGAAAACCGTAAATTTTATTAACCTAAATTCAAAAAATTAATATTTCTATAGAATTTCAAAAATTAATATTTCTATAGAATTTCAGAACTTGACAAAATCAGATTAGTCAATGCAATGGAAAATGGGGAAGATTTTTATAATTTTGGGCAATTATTAAGAATTCGCAAAGAATCAATCCGAAATATAATTTACAAATATAAAAAAATTTGAAGAAATATCCACAGGAAGACGAGGTGGCACCAATCAAAAAATTTCCGAAATACACGGAAATCAATTACTAGATTATGTGGAAGAAAACTTCTATGCATCACTTCAAGAAATGTGCAATTGCATGATGCAACAAAATTGTATTGCTTCAAAAGCAACAATTTGCAGATTTTTGAAAAATAGTTTGATTTTAGTAAAAAAAAGTCCGGCCATGTGTAGCTGCACGAAATTCAGATCGCGTCCTAGAAAAAAGAATGGAATATGTGATGGCTGGCTTAACCGCAAATTGACATACATTGCGAATGTAGCCTCAACACTTGGACAAGCCAAACATTATGAAGAAAGGAGAAAGGTGAGCGTATTTACGCAATAGTGGCAAGTAACCGAGGGCCAAATATGTCATTTGTTCAAGATATTGTTGTCAAAGGGCCAATACATCAAAAATTAGTTGTAGGATCCTACAAAAATGGGTTCTAGGACTATTCATCCCCGGAAGATTCATCCACGGACTGTTCATCTAGTGGACTATTCGTCTCCGGACGATTCATCTACGGACTGTTCATCCAAAATACTAATTTTATATTAGAGTAAAGAAATAAAAAAATGAAAATAAATTAATTTACAAATTTAANGCATTGTTACTTAATCTTATTACAACTCCAAATGATTGTGAAACTGAAGATCAAACAGGTTTTCTTAAGAGGTGATTTTAAGAGCTTCTATTTCAGCTGGGTAGAGTTCAATTTACAAAAGGACATAGTTCAAATTTTGTTTGATGTCGAGTCGACTTGATGTAGTAATCAAACATTTGAATTAAAGCACATGTTTAGCGATGTTTAATTAATTGATTGAAAAAACTAGATGATACGTTTCTAATAATTCTTGAGAATATTTTCTTGCTACAATTAACTGGGGATCCATTATTCTTTGCATATCTGTTCGGTTTAACACATTTTATAGCTGTCTGGTGTAGGGCATAAACCTTCATCTTTGACTACACCAGTAGTACAGTCATTTTAAACAAATATTTAAATATTTAATTATTGAAATATAAATATATAGATTATTATCATCTTCAACATGATATCAGTCACCAACTGTCATGCAATCCCATACCTGCCAATCAAAATAAGTTAAATAATAATAAATTTACCTCAACTGTTATTTAAAGTCTACCAAGAGTACGTTTTCACTATCAACAAAACAATCTTTGTTTGACAGTATAAAATTACGACTTTGAAATGAAATGTTTTGTAATTACATTATTTAATAATTTATTGTTTTAATGTACTCCAGTAATTAAAACTGAAATTTATTTTAATAATAGTTGTTTAATTGTTTAATTTAGAATTTTAATTGTTAAACTTTAATTATTACTGATGTTGTTTTAAATTGTTAAAAAATTTTTAAATAAGATATCAAAAATTAAAATTTTTAAAAGTTATTGTCTATTTCTCACGCCCTAGAAGGAATTTTAATTGTAAAATTACAATGGTCTATTCTAAATTTTATTGTGGTCAAATCTGCATGCTGTAAAGTTGGAAATAAAAAAATTGTTTTTTCTAGAACTCCTGCAAATATTTTGGGTGCCTGTGGAATCGTTACTACTCTAAGTGATATGAGCAAATGGCAATTATTTCTTACAAATAATCAGTATGCTCGAAGCTTTGCAACTTTAAAGAAATCACTTGATAAAACTAAGGTCGGAAAGGTATCATTAAATGCCAACTCAATTGGTTTTCTTAATATTGATTTTAATCAAACTACATTTCAAAAGTTTAAGTTGAAAAGTTTCCGGCGTCATCAATATGCCCTTGGATGGTTCATATCTCAATATCGAGGTTAAAATAGAAATTTTATTTTTAAATTTTAAATAAAAAAATAAATTTATTAAACATCATATTATGAATAACATCATATTTAGAACAAAATTTAGAAACAAATTGTAAGTAGCAAATTTTATGTTATTTTTAATCATATAATTATTAATTTTGTAGCATGAAAGTCAACTCAATGATTATTCAAAATAAAAATAAAACGCTTCATTTATTATCCCTTAAATTCTTAAAAATTATGGTGCGTTAAATTGTATCATTGAAGTATCGATTTAATTTTGTAAATTAAGACAATGGTAACCGGACAAAATGTCACGGACAAAATATCGTGGACAAAATGTTATGTGGACAAAATGTCATTGGACAAAATGTCGGGGACAAAATATACATACTCAGAGTTTATCCCTATGGGTATTGGTCGCAAAGGTACTGATCACACTCAACATGTCGTAATGGTATATTATCAACAACATTTTGTCCACGACATTTTGTCCGCAACATTTTGTCCACATAACATTTTGTCCACGACATTTTGTCCGGTGACATTTAGTCCGGCCACCAAGAAAATTATTATTATTTATTATTATTAATATATTTAATTAATAATAATGTTTTATTAAATTAATTACGTAGTTCGTTCAATAATGCATCGGACTAACTAAGAAAGAAACACAATACAAAAGACTGAAACAACTTTTATTGAACTACATCAAATGCTAGTTTGAAAAACACATTTAGTTATTTTTCTATATTACTACCATCGGCAGCAACCAGCTTATTCCATCGAACAACCAAATCTTGAAATGCATCAGCAAAAAAATGTCCAGGAAGCTGTGCAAACCACTGTTCAACAAGTTGTTGGAGTGCATCTGATGTCTCAAAATTATGGCCACGTAATGCTTTCTTCAGGTGTTTGAACAACAAAAAGTCACTCGGAGCAAGGTCTGGGCTATTATGTGGGGGTTGAAGAAGTCTAAAACCACTCTTTTCTGTTGAATATCGTGAAACATTGCTTGCGTGGACAGGAGCATTATCAACAAGGAGCCAAAGTGGAAATCTTTTGATTTCCATTTCTTTGCAGGGCATTCCTCAGCCAATTTGGCATAGTATTGACCATTTATTGTTTGTCCATTAGCCAGGAAATCTAGGTGAATGCCTGCACTTTTTTTGTCCCAAAACACTGAGAGCATCAGTTTTTTTTTCGATGTGAGGTGCCACTTTGCATCTTTAGAGGAGGTTTCTCTTCTACATGTTTCCATTCAGATGATTCCCTTTTGGTTTCAGGTAAGTATAATGAAAAAGGGGTCTCGTCCTCAGTAACAATATTACTAATAAATGCATCATCTGTTTTTGAGCTCTCTTTTTATACTTTTTCTGAGAGAATAATTATCTACAGAATTTGGGTTTATTGCAAATAATTAGCTTTCGGGAATCTTGGGTAAATATTTGAAGGTTTTCAAATTACTTTAATTTGTTTGTCCCAGATTAGCGATCGGGTGAATTCCCTTTCTTATATAATCGATCGGGTCTCACTGCGCTTTGGGTTCCCTTCAGTGCTCGGGTTTCACATTAAGGATTAATTCATTTTAAAACTGAATTCAAATATGCGCGGTGCAATGTCAATACAATAAATTAGGCATAATTCAATATGTAGAAACAAATGGAACTAAACATCGAAAGGCAAGCATTGCCACATTTGGGTATGAATGATACATAACCCGCCAGAATTGTGTGAACGATTTTTCACTAAACAAGTTACGTACCGAGGAATCATTGGCAAATATAAGAATTCATCTTGTAATTCATTACGAATGCTGGACACATCAAGAAAAGCAGAGAATGGATTTCGTGTCAGCGTAGTTTCTTTTTCTTTCATCTCAATGAAATCACGCTGGAGTTCGTTTTTAAGGGATTTGGGATTCAAGGTAATCTCCTCTTTTAAATTTTCAAGTATTTCACTTTCACCAGAGTGATCTACCACACTTCAAATTTTTCAAACATGGCAATATTTTTAAGATTTATTTTTCTTCGTCAGTTTTGAAGCTTGAATAAAAAGCCCCTGAGATTATAGTGAAATACGATAATATTAGTTTCCTTTCCTTGAAGTTTCAAGTTAAGTTTATTTTGCTGTTTTAATATATCTGCTAGATATGCTACTCTTTTCAACCAAGCTTTGTCGTTAAAGTATACCAAAAGGTCATGTTTTCCTGGCACTTCCAGGAACAACTTGATTTCATCTTTCAATTCAAAGACACGATTCATAACATTTCCTTTTGACAACCAGCGTACTGCAGTGTAGAAAAGAAGGACTCCGTTATCAGAATCCATATCTTTGCATAGTTCTTTAAACAGACGGGTATTAAGAGCTCCTCATTTGATGTAATTTAAGATTTTTATCAGCGAATCAAGTATCTCTTGCAGAGGAGTTGGACGAGTCTTGCTGGCAAGGGCATACTGGTGAATCATACAGTGGATTCCCCTTGCTTAAGCAGCTAGCTCTTTTACTTTTTTCTGAAAACGCGATTTTGACCCAATCATAGATGATACACCATCTGTACAAAATCCCGAGACATTTTTCCACTTTAATCCTCCACTTTCAAAAAGTATTCATCTCCATAATATCTTCGCTCTTTGTAATAATTTCAAGTCTACTAAAAAATAGGAACTCCTTTTTTATATCATCTGAAGAAAGATATTTCATAAAGACAAGCAACTGAGAGCACAAGCTTATATCAGTTGATTCATTGTCTTGGAAAGAAAACAATGGCGAAACCTTGATTTCATTCAAAATCTGCTCTTTGGCGTCTGCTGACATGTCTGATATACGCCGCTGAATATAATTATCGGACAGAGATATTCGTCGCATCTTTGTTTCACTGGAATCCCCAAGAATTAATTTCACCATCTTCAACATGCATGGTTTGATGAGCTTTTCCCCAATTTTGTGAGGTTTCTTTTGCTTGGCAATTTTCAATGCGACTTCATATGATGCTTGCACTAACACTGTGCTCTCTTCCTGAAAACTTCCAGTTTGATCAAGTCTCTGACGTTTGCAACTAGTTTCATACCGACGAAAAAACTCCAAATCCTTTTGAGTGTGTTCTGACGTTTCATTTTTGAAGGTTTGTAGAACTTTTAAGTTTGAAATTTGTAGCTTTTAGCTATTTCATATCTGATATAATATCAAAGTGAATAAAAATTGGTTTTTTCAAACCAATACTAACTACCTTGTTGATAAGTCTGCGTTGCATGCTGGGACCGTCTCTGACCTCAGTGCGTCTGGTAAAACGCGACATCTGTAAGTCTGTAAGTGTGCCTAATCGACACTAATTTTAATTTATAGTATTAATATTAAAATACTTTGACTTCAAAACATCTCAAAAATAAAAAATTCCTTGTAGTGAATATCTGATGTTTTTTAGTTAAAGCTAGCGACATGTGGCCTAGGGACACCATAACAATGAGGGCGTTTGAAATTAATGCCATTCGCTAATCAGACATCCGCTTCTGAGCCTTTCAGGCGCTAAAGAAACTAAAAAATTCATAATTCGCTTATTTACCGGTCGAATTTCGCGTTTCCTTTACTTTTGAAGAGGACTGCACTGAATGGGCATGTCGTCCGATGCCACGGTACCGTCGTCATCCACTAAACGCCTGACGATTTTTTTTAACTGTCTAATAGTTCAACTATCTAGTACTTTCGCTTATTACTTAGTATAGTCGACAAGAAGCATCTCCATGATTACTACATTTCTTATGATTTTTTAACGATACATTTCTTATTGAATTCTTTTAAACTATTTATCTATTCTCTTTTATTTCTTCCAAAATTGTTCCCGAACGAAAACATTTTGCTAGTCCTTCATGTGTGCTAGTTCTTACCAAAATAAATCCATCTGTGCGTGTAGCTAGTCCATCGGCATAGTCATTAAATAGTCACATCCGTGAATATATTTGGTATGATACTTGTTTATGAAACATTATAAAACTAGGCTCGATATATTTCCATTTTTTCAAAATAAACCACTTATCGTTCTTTATGGTGTGAAAGAATGAAGATTAACAAAATCGTGAATACTACGGATCATGATAATTTCATTTTAAATAATATTTAAATAAGTCTAATCTTGTTTTTAATTTTAATTCTTAATATTTGTATAATAAAATATACACTCGTGTTTAAAGGATTGAATACATTGGGTCAAAAGTAACACCCTTTCCTTTCCCTTCCCCATCTTCCAGCGTGGGAAAATTTCAGATTTTTATAAATTAATTATCAAATAACATAGCTTTAGTAAAGTTACTCAATATCAATAGTATAATATGTCACATCAGGGCCACCTTTATCTAGTTATAGCATGCCCTACTGACAATAGTGTAAAGGATTTTTTTTCGTTTTAATGTATCATTTCAAATCAAATTTTAGCGTTATTTTTAAAAATGGGTTTTGTTTTAATATATCATTTAAATACATATTTCGTACGTTTATAAAATTGTGTTGTTTTAATACATAAGTTCAAATACAATTTTGGTAGGATTTTCGAAATGCTTTTAGTTTTATAAATGACTCTAAATACATCGTGAGCTCATAAATATGTTTTTAGTTTTAATATATAATTTCAAATATTATTAGTAGTATGATGTGAGCTCCCCAGACCATGAGCACCCCAGACCACATATACCCCCCCCCCCCGGAAAAAAAATTTTTTAATTTAATTTTTTGTTTTAATTAATTGGTCCAGAGGGCTCACACTTTTTTTCATCCCAAAAGTAATGTTCCCGCCAACAGATTTTATTGGACGATACCTCATCTTAAAACCCTTTGCAAGACCTTTAAGATGTGCTATAGGTTTCCTTTATATCTTTAATAGTTTTAATATTATTAACAATTGATGACCACCATCTTTTCAAAGTTATATTATTATTTTTTTTTCAAAATATTTTTAATTGGTCCAGAGGGCTCACACTTTTTTTCATCCCAAAAATTAATGTTCCCACCAACGGATTTTATTGCACGATACCTCATCTTAAAGCCCAATGCAAGACCTTTAAGATGAGATATAGATTCCTATCATACGATGACTCATCTCATTTTTAGAACAAAGACAAAGACTAACCCAATGTCTCATAATTTTTTCCAAAATATTATTAGTGATCCAGAGGGCCCATACTTTTTTTCATCCCAAAAGTTATCGTTCCCATTATCCGAATTTATTAATCGATAGCTTATTTTGAAGCTTAGTCTAAGACCTTTCGATTGAGCCATAGAAGGTATCATCATCATTAATATTGACAAAGTTATTAACATTTTACCAAAAATCATTTTCAAGGTCATTTATTTTTTAAAAATTGATCCAGCGGGCACATGGTTTTCGTTTTGCCCAAAGGTTTTCGTTCCCATTATCCGAATTTATTAATTGATAGCTTATTTTAAAGCCCTGTGCAAGATCTATCTATTGATATATAAATATTATTATTATCATTATTATTGCAAAATTATTAACATTTTACCAAAAATCATTTTCAAGGTCATTTATTTTTTTTTTCAAGGTCATTTATTTTTCAAGGTCATTTATTTTTTTTCAAGGTCATTCATTTTTTCAAGGTCATTTATCTTTCAAGGTCATTTATTTTTTCAAGGTCATTCATTTTTTCAAGGTCATTTATTTTTTTCAAGGTCATTTATTTTTTAAAAATTGATCCAGAGGGCCCCTACTTTTTTTCATCCCAAAAATTAATGTTCCCATCATTCTACTTCATCGATCGATAGCTCAATTTAAAGCCCAGTACAAGATCTATCTATTGATATATAAATATTATTATTATCATTATTATAGGCAAAATTATTAACGTTTTCCCGAGACCATTTTCAAGGTCATATAATTATTCAAAATATTATTAGTGATCTAGCGGGCCCCTACTTTTCGTTTGTCCAAAACTTAATGTTCCCATCATCCGAATTTATAAATCAAACACTTATTTTGAAGCTTAGTGCAAGACCTTTCGAATGAGCTATTGACGGTATCATCATCATTAACATCGGCAAAGTTATTAACGTTTTCCCGAGACCATTTTTCAAGGCCATTTATTTTTCAAAATATTATTTTCAAGGTCATTTATTTTTTCAAGGTCATTTATTATTTTCAAGGTCATTTATTTTTTCAAGGTCATTTATTATTTTTCAAGGTCATTTATTATTTCAAGGTCATTTATTTTTTTCAAGGTCATTTATTTTCTCAAGGTCATATTTTAAATTTACAGAGTTCCCGCCAACGACAATTATTCAACGATAGCTCATTTTAATGCTCAATCTAAGACCTTTCGATTGAGCTATAGAAGGTATCATCATCATTAATATTGACAAAGTTATTAACATTTTACCAAAAATCATTTTCAAGGTCATATAATTATTCAAAATATTATTAAGTGGTCTTGCGGGCTCACTGTTCACAAAGTTACTGGTAAAAATATTCAAGACAAAACTTTAACAAAGAAATTATACTTTAAATATACACTAAAATTTATTAACACATTCACATTCATCATCTCCACAGTTGATAACATTTTCAACAACATGATCTATACAATCCCTATATACACACGGTTCAGTATCCGTAAATTCCTCCATAGGTTCATCAATTTCTTGAATGCTTTCCTCATCATCTTGAGTGTTTTCTTCATCTGTTTCATCAAATCCTGAATCTTCACTCTCTGCTACCCAGTCTATATTTAATGCGTTTGTAACAGATAATATATCCTCCATTTTCACACCAGATCTATTTACTTCCTTAACTTTGATAAATCCAGCACTGATTGTTCGATGTAGCTAGGTCTATCCGAACATATTGAATCTTTATTTAAATATGCTGCAATCAAATCATCTGCTATTTTAATCAATAAAAACCATAGCATATTGTAAGTTTTTATATATATAGTCTGAATTTATCCGACAAAATATTCTGTCCCCCTATGGGTATTGCTCATATGGGTAATGGTAAAAAGGTATTCAACATGTCTCAAACGGTATAATATAATTATTATTAAATTTCGACCAACTTAAATCAATAAATGGTAGGACCAAAATATATTACGTTGCGGTATTTTAAAATTTAAATATATTTTAAAAACTTATTTTGACGCTAAAGTTGACTTATTTAACAAAGACATAATTATTGCACATGCTTTGCATAAATATTATTATTATTATTTATTATTATTATTATTTTTATTATTATTTGTAAATTTCTAATTATTATTTTAGAAATTTCATTATTATTATTATTTACTTAAATATTCATAAAACTTAATTTCTACGTCAATTACATTATTTTCAACATTTTCATGATTAAACATAAAATAATAATAATATTTAACAAATAATTAAAGTAGTCAACAAATAAAAATCATACAGTATACATTTATTAACCATTAAATTTTTTATACAACAACCATGCCAAACAGTGTTGACCACATGTTTGAGTCAATGGATTTTGAAACATAGTTTTATTATATACAATTGGTTTCCCAATTGTTTGAAGTTTTGATATCAACAAAGCAGGATAATAGAAACCCATAGGATCGAATACGAATATATTACTAGGTTTCACATATATAGCTATCCAATGTTCTCCACCAAGATGAGACGAATGAGTATTGACAATTATGGCTTGATTATTGCTCAAATAAGGAATTTTATCGAGAGGAAAAACTCCTACAAATTCATTTCCTAATATTTGTTTTCCAATTCGATTAACCTGAACAGAACTACTTTAATAAAATTAAACATTATCAAAAACTTACTCCATGACAACTTTTTGTGTTTCTGTATACATTTATACTAGCACGGTTCTATTTGCAGTAATTTGAACTTCATTTTCAAATACTCCATATATTATAACATGTACCGGTTCTGTAATGGCCTTTGCAAACTTAATATCCAGTCGTAAATTCCCGTTTTGTGGTAGTTGACTCTGATTTAAATCAAAATCGGGAGCTAAAACAAATGTGAAAAATGGATATTTGCTTTTAAATTCTTCTAGAGTAATTCCACAATTCAAGTTTTTATCTAAATAACCCAGATTTCTAACAATACTCTGCATATATGTCGCACAGTAATTATCATTCTCGAAATCTTGAGTATATGTTTCTCTATAATCAGTATTTTTCGACAAAGTCAATGAAGTAACACCAAAGTTTTTGAAAATTGAGCTGGAAGCAGTATAAGATCCATTATATTGCGTTTCACTTTGAAATGTTACCAGAATAAAATTAGGCATTCTTCTGTCACCAAATATTTGTTCTTTATAGAATGATGAAGCACCTTTAGCAATAGCAAATTGTACAATTTCCTTTGTTTTTAAAGGATAAATTGCATGTTTTGAATTAAGACCCAGTTGATGACCAGCTAATACTGACGGGTCTACTCGAACTCTTCTCACCAATAATTTTGCATCAACTAATTGACATATTGGTGCACCAGTTGCACTAGTAAGAGATAATGCAGAATCGGACCTTTTCAATCTAATATGTATATTAACTCCCGGTAGTAAATATTTCGGTTGATCCATAAAATCAAGTTGTAATGATGAGCACATAGTGAATACTTTTGAACCTTTAACCCACTTTTTTCTTTCATCATCTGTTGCTGCATAACCCATAGGTGTAAGACAGGTATTTTTAGTATCGGAATTGTAATTTAAAATAGTTTCTATCAAAGCCTTGTGAATGAATGTATTATTTCCGCCCTCAATCTTGATATTATTAAATCCCAACACTGCATCTTTAAACAGAGTATGAAACATGAAATTGTTTGGTAATACATCCGCATTGGCATCCAAAACTTTTCTATCTTTATCTACAACCTTGATCTGAACAGTCAATAAAGTATCGTTCAAATCTAAATATTCAGTTTGCGAACCATTAATATAAAACTCGATATCATTTCTACTATCAGTAATTGAATTCATAGGAAAAACTTCTTCAAAGGCCCCAAATTCTATTACAGCCTGGGGCGATGGTCTATCAAATATACATAATTCGGATTTACCACAAATCATTTTGCAAATATAGTTCCATGTCCTTTCATTCGTTTGTTTATACGTGATATTCCATGTCCTTTACGTTTTGGAGCTGGGCTGGGGATGGAGCTGGGTATGGAGGCGTATCTTTTTGAAACATACCAGCAACTCCAGGTAGAACCTTACCTAATTCAGCTAAAGCATTTGTTTTTAGGGATGGTAATATTTTCTGTTCATTCATAATCACATCTTTAGCAGTTTTCATGCCAAAACTACCAATACGTTTAAGAATAGGAAGTGCAAATCTCCCTATTGTTTTTAACCAACCTGACCCGTACTGTTTACCAATAAAATATGGTAATTCACCGCCAGATTGGCTATCACTATACATACTAATAATATCGGAATTAGCCATCTACTTTACGAAAATGTAGTGTCAAATGAGTTTTTGAGTCTTTTGGGAAGTTTATAAGTTTTCCACTATCGTCACGAATATTTATTTCTATATTGTTTATACATGAGCTTGAAATTGGTAAATACATAGGATTATCTATATTTATATTGACAACTTCATCATGTTCGATATTTTCCAATCCATACCGATTTCAATAGAGGAACACTGGAATCACCAACTATTATAGGCTCAATAATATTAGTATATATGAACATTTGTTGATGATGTTCAAGTATTCTCGGTTTACGTATACCTGCCGATTTTTCCCGATATTGCTGCTTCTCTAATCCAAGTGTATTTGTCAAATTTTTATCAAATGTAACTTCGCAAATGTCATCATTCAAACTGAAGGTAAATAACAATTCTTTCACAATGTCCAAACTTTTAAATATGTGTGAACAATTATACTTTAAATATTTAAGTAACACATCAAGTTTATCAATATATAATTCGTCAGCGAAGGTGAATGATTCTTCAACTTCATTATTATACGACACTGAAATTTTGATTTCTTCTCTCATTACACTGTTTGCTTCAAATAGATCAAAGCGTAATAAATATTCTGTTTCCATAACTTCATTTTTCAACTTATTGCAACCCATTCGTCTGGCATCTTCAATATATTCGAATGTTATTGTAAATGGTTTAAAATCACAACTGATATTTAATCCATCCTTGTAAAACATAGAGCAATGCTGATCTAATATTTGATTCGGAATATGATATGTTTTATCATAATTACTGATAATAAAGATACCACTACATGTTTTCATAACATTCCTTTTGAAATCAATCTTACATTGACTATAAAATGGGAATGTATTGTACACGAATGTAAAATCTTGCAGTGCAACTTCCCAGTCACCATTTAAAGAAATCGGATTCTGGAGATTGACCATGAATTTACTGGCTTGATTATCTGGATGAATAAGCGGGCAACTATTGCTTGGTAAAATAGTATAAAAATTCACTTTACTAGATCCTTTTCTGATATCCATGATGGGTTTTGATAACCATGCCATTTGACATAGTATTGTTTATCCTTGCCGACCTTTTTAGTTTTCAATATCTTCTGAATTCTAAATACTTTTGGGGGAGGAATAACTTGTAATTCTTGTTCATAAAAGTTTCCTTGTACAATATTGTTATCATTGTCTTTGATGACATACATTACAGGATTCTGTTTAGTATTTATTTTTGAAATTACAAAGACTTCATCACTCCAATTTGTATCGAAATTTTTAATAAATGGTGATGCACTAATTTTACTAATTCTAACATGGTCACCTACTTTATATTTCGGTTTTGTAATTTTTTCAGGTTTTTTAGAATAGATTGTTTTTGACGTGATATCAATCGGCCTTAATCCATTCAGTCCTTGATGTGATGAGTGATTATAACTGGTTATTATTTTTGGTAAAACCAATACCCATTTTTTATTACCTTGATGCACGAATACTTTCTTTAATCTATCTCTCAAAGTTCGGTTAAATCTTTCAACATGAGCAGCTTTGTATTGAGAATGTACTGAGTAATGGTTTATTTTCAATTTATTGAGGATTTGCTTGACTTTACTGTTGTAGAATTCTTTACCTAAAATAATAATAATAATAATAAAAATAATAATATTAATACCTAAATCAGTTTGCAAGTTTTTAGGATGTCCATCTTTAAATAAATGATTAACAGCTTTGGACATTTCATCTGCAGATTTTGCCTTGACGGGTATTGCTCGGGCAAACCGACTGAATACATCAATACATGTTAAAATATATTTATACCCATTGTTAATTTTCGAATAGGGTATCATCTCCATCAAATCCATTTGCCATAAATCATTTATTCCATATGTTTTATATGCTCTTGTTGGGAATCGTTTCTGCATTGGTTTGTTCAAACTGTAGGCAAGCTGGTCTGATAACCACTTCTGAGTTTCCTTTTTCGAATTCGGAACTCTTTTCCTTAATTTTGCCACTCCACCAAAACCGGCTTCGTCTTCCTGGGTTCGTCCAAATCTTCTCCATTACAACAAGAAGATTTAATATTAAATTTAATGTCTGGTAATGAAGGATTAGCACCCATTGTTTATGATCGACTTCCTATTATTCCACCTAATAATGATATTGCTAAAGGTATCAATGCACCGATAAATCCCCCTTGTTGTTTATATATAATTTTTCTCATTTGTTGACGATTTTTATTATTTACTAATGATAGCAAAGGTTTCCTATGTTTACTCAATAATTGCTTTTTAGATTTACTGATTTTAATCTTGCCTTTGACTACTTTAAGTATAATATCGAGTAAATCATCGACAACATAATTTGGAAATGATTGCAAAATACTGTTTCTTTTCATACTTGGTGCCTTTAACAATGTATTGAAAAACGGGAAACTCCGATGATTTTTAACAACTTTTACTTTCTTAGTGGTTTTACTTTTAGGTTTAGGTTTAGGATTTTTCGAAATAAGATTCATTGCAGGAAAATTTTCTGTAATAAGTTCTTTAGATGGAGTATAACTAGTTGTTGGTGGAACTTTTGGTTGTTTTTTACCCGATATCCTTGTTTTTGAAAACATGATTTATATGTTTTCAACTTTGTTTTGAACTTTGTTTATATACCATGGCACCTTTTGGGTTGAAAATATCTGTTTTTACGCGTATATCATCAGGACATTGTTGTGTGAAATCGAGAAATATATACCCATGCGGTATTTTCGTAGCATCTTGAAATGCATTGATAAGAAAATTACGGTTATTAGGGTATGCTTGTCGTCCAAGAAAATCGATGACAGTTGCATCTCTAGGATTCTTGAAAATAACTAAATATTGTACATTTAAATTACGTGTTCGATGTGCACCACCTTGATGAAATAGATTTTGTGTTATGAAAATAACCGTTACACCAACATGTCTGCTGATTTTTGTGAATAAATTATTAAAGTCCTTTTCTATATTGGCTTCTTGATACAAATCATCGATAATGATGACATCATCTTTCTTCAAACGACTTGACCAGTTTTTATCAAAACCCTTTACTATTTTCATGTTTTTCAACTGACAGAAACTTGATTGCGTCAATCCGTGTTCTTCGTCGGCGCCCCTATGCCAATAAATATTGTTGAATTTTGTTTTAAACAAATTTGATTTTAGTAATTTACAAACAAATAAAGTTTTCCCGCTACCACTTGGACCAACGATTTGGTATACTGCATCATTTCGTAATTCCATTATTTTTTGTTTTAAATTTAAACTATATAATTATTGTTTATATTGATAATTTAAATGAACTCTGTTTTTAAATACCTATATATATCAAAGTTTTTAAAATTATTTCATTAAAATGCTTTCAAATATAAATTACAGGGCAAAAACTGATGTATCAAAAATGGTACTTCCAATAGGGAAACCACAACAACTTATCAATAGAAGTAATAAATATCCAATAATATATTTCAAAACTGGTAAATGTAGAATTATGGGGTGTAAGGAAATAATCAAAGCTAGTGAATATAATGTTTATGATTTAGAAATACAATCGATAACCGTAACTTCCGATATAGGTTTTTCTTGTAATTTAAATAAATTAGCTAAATTAATACCATGCTTTTATGAACCAGAAATATTTCCAGCTTTGAGATATATAAAATATAACCCTATGTGTGTAAATATATTCGCTAGCGGTAAGATAGTAATTCTTGGAATAAAAAATATTGATTACAAATGTATAGTTGATAATATCATATCTGAAATTAAATCAATAATTGAAGGAAAAGAATTTTTAGATTTTTTATTATCACTTAATTAATTATTTATCATTCAATTAAAACAAAAACATGCTGCAATCTGATTGGATGATAAACAATAGTCATAGGTATAAAAACCCTGTACCATTTCATTTTAATCATAATTCACAATGACCAAGAAAATTTCAAGCACTGAAAAACCAAAAGTTGTTCCAGAACTTGTACAACCTGTTCAAATGTTCCACAACTACAAAATGTATTTTTTAAAAGAAGAAATCAATATGAAATTGGTGTCACCGATCAAGCTTATTCCTACCCAATTTCAATTCTTAACCGGCACGCTTTCCATGTTAGATATTAAAACCATAGATGATGTTTTCAAAAGGTTGAATACGAATCTGACATGCAATCAAAATGCATTTTTCAACAACCGATATGCAAAATTTTATGATTCCTTTGATGAAATCAGTTTCAAAGAAAACGAAAATTAGTATATAACAATTGCAATCCAAGGATATAAAGTTGATAATAATGATGTGTATTCTCCAATTTGGAAAATTATGTCTGCTAGACTTTCACAGTTATTTTAATAAATGTTGTTGTATTTAATAAATGTATTTAGTTATATTTGTTTTCGCTTATATTCTATATTTTCTATAAACAAATATATACTATAATTTTAAAATACTAATAATGACTACAGAAAAAGGTTAATATGATTAGTTAATTATCAAATTATTTAATATTTAGAATTTATAATAAACTTTTTATTGGAAAAATTAGCAGAAATATCTGGTGTGAAAATGGAGGATATATTATCTGTTGCAAACGCATTAAATATAGACTGGGTAGCAGAGAGTGAAGATTCGGGATTTGATGAAACAGATGAAGAAAACACTCAAGATGATGAGGAAAGCATTCAAGAAATTGATGAACCTATGGAGGAATTTACGGATACTGAACCGTGCGTATATAGGGATTGTATAGATCATGTTGTTGAAAATGTTATGAACTGTGGAGATGATGAATGTGAATGTGTTAATAAATTTAAGTGTATATTTAAAGAATAATATTTAGAATTACTTTGTTAAAGTTTTGTCTTGAATATTTTTAGTAGTAACTTTGTGAACAGTACCCATGTGACTTGTTGAGTGTGAGTAGTACTCTGGTGATCAGTACCTTTGTGAGCAATACCCATAGGGGACAGAATATTTTGTCGGATAGATTATGAGTATATAATAATAATAATAATAATAATAATAATAATAATAATAATAATAATAATAATAATAATAATAATAAATGACCTTGAAAAAAAAATGACCTTGATGAGTCATCACGATGAGTCATATGACCTTGACCTTGAAAATAAATGACCTTGATGAGTCATCGCGATGAGTCACGCGACCTTGAAATGACCTTGATGAGTCATGGTCTTTGTTTAAATGACCTTGATGAGTCATATGTCGTAGTTTAAAATTTGACCTTGACCGTGACCTTTTATTAAAAATTTGGCCTTAACCTTTTATTAAAAATTTGACCTTGACCTTGAAAAAGAAATGACCTTGAAAATATAAATGACCTTGAAAAAATAAATGACCTTGAAAATAATAAATGACCTTGAAAATAATATTTTGAAAAATAAATGGCCTTGAAAAATGGTCTCGGAAAAACGTTAATAACTTTGCCGATGTTAATGATGATGATACCGTCAATAGCTCATTCGAAAGGTCTTGCACTAAGCTTCAAAATAAGTGTTTGATTTATAAATTCGGATGATGGGAACATTAAGTTTTGGGCAAACGAAAAGTAGGGGCCCGCTAGATCACTAATAATATTTTGAATAATTATATGACCTTGAAAATGGTCTCGGGAAAACGTTAATAATTTTGCCTATAATAATGATAATAATAATTTTGCCTATAATAATGATAATAATAATATTTATATATCAATAGATAGATCTTGTACTGGGCTTTAAATTGAGCTATCGATCGATGAAGTAGAATGATGGGAACATTAATTTTTGGGATGAAAAAAAGTAGGGGCCCTCTGGATCAATTTTTAAAAAATAAATGACCTTGAAAAAATAAATGACATTGAAAGATAAATGACCTTGAAAAAATGAATGACCTTGAAAAAAATAAATGACCTTGAAAGATAAATGACCTTGAAAAAATGAATGACCTTGAAAAAAATTAATGACCTTGAAAAAATAAATGACCTTGAAAAAAAAATAAATGACCTTGAAAATGATTTTTGGTAAAATGTTAATAATTTTGCAATAATAATGATAATAATAATATTTATATATCAATAGATAGATCTTGCACAGGGCTTTAAAATAAGCTATCAATTAATAAATTCGGATAATGGGAACGAAAACCTTTGGGCAAACGAAAACCATGTGCCCGCTGGATCAATTTTTAAAAAATAAATGACCTTGAAAATGATTTTTGGTAAAATGTTAATAACTTTGTCAATATTAATGATGATGATACCTTCTATGGCTCAATCGAAAGGTCTTAGACTAAGCTTCAAAATAAGCTATCGATTAATAAATTCGGATAATGGGAACGATAACTTTTGGGATGAAAAAAAGTATGGGCCCTCTGGATCACTAATAATATTTTGGAAAAAATTATGAGACATTGGGTTAGTCTTTGTCTTTGTTCTAAAAATGAGATGAGTCATCGTATGATAGGAATCTATATCTCATCTTAAAGGTCTTGCATTGGGCTTTAAGATGAGGTATCGTGCAATAAAATCCGTTGGTGGGAACATTAATTTTTGGGATGAAAAAAAGTGTGAGCCCTCTGGACCAATTAATAATATTTTGAAAAATAATAATAATTTAACTTTGAAAAGATGGTGGTCATCAATTGTTAATAATATTAAAACTATTAAAGATATAAAGGAAACCTATAGCACATCTTAAAGGTCTTGCAAAGGGTTTAAGATGAGGTATCTTCCAATAAAATCTGTTGGCGGAAACATTAATTTTTGGGATGAAAAAAAGTGTGAGCCCTCTGGACCAATTAATTAAAACAAAAAATTAAATTAAAAAAATTTTTTCCGGGGGGGGGGTATATGTGGTCTGGGGTGCTCATGGTCTGGGGAGCTCATGGTCTGGGGAGCTCACATCATACTACTATTATTAAGGCCGGATTTTTGAAATATATGTAATGCTTTTTTCTTTAAAAAGTATTTAGGCATAACCTGTTTCTGTATTTTTTACTGTAAACAACTGATGATTTTTGCTGGCTATTTGAAATTGGGGTACATCATAATTTTTTGTTTTTGTACCATTCACCGTATGGCTGATGACTTATGGCAGTGTCATTCAATGTCACCCATTTACACTATAGTCAGCATGGCTCATCATTTTATCTCACACTATAATCAGCAGGCCGCGTGTTAACTAGATAAATGTACCCCAGGCAGGACACATTATGCTACTTTATCAATCAATTAGTAGGAAATTCAAAAACTATGTCGATTGCATAAAAATAATGCAGAATTTTTATTAAATTAATCAGTAAACCCTTGTCATATCAATCTTTATTTATTTTCGGTAGATTGCTTATAGGAAATTGATTGATTATTTCTGTGAAAATTGTTGGAATTCAACAGGAAAAGGTAAAACAAAAAATAAAAAAACAAAAATCAATATAAACATAGAATCCAAAATAATAATTTAAGTGCAAAAATAAAAAAAAAATTTTAAATATTTTATGCGGGTGAAACTAGTACGGACGGATGCCAAATGATGAGATGAATTCAAATATAATTAAATTAAGTCAATGCAGTTCCCCATAGGAAAATAATTAAATTCATTATCTAATGAAAAAACCCGTTTGTCAACAAAATTATTTAATTAAAGTTAGATAAATTAGAGAATAAAGAAAAACCCAAGATAAAAGGGAACCAGACTTTAATTTAAAATAGATAAAATTACTCTTATGAAAATGAGTTGTGTGAAAGCCCGAGATTTCAAAATTTTAGTGCCAACCAATATTAAATTGATTCTGAGCGTACCAGAAGGGAAATCTCCCATTGAAACATCTATCCCAGCGCGAAAAGTTGAAAGTTTTATTAAAAATTGTGCGGATATAAAGTGTTGTAAAGAATTGTGGTAACTTTGAATAAACATTATTGTGTTGGGTTGTTCGATAGATTTGAATAAGAACACCGAGGAGTCAGAAACTAGTATTGACTTGTTACAAATACCCACCAAAATATATAAAATGAACATGAACTCACATTTAGCCTGATTTTTTCTCTATTTATTTGAAATAATTTTTCAATCATCTATTAAAACTATAAAAAAATTATGTTTAGATCTAGAAGTTCTTTGGCATGGTGGAAGCTATTTTGGAATTGAATCAATTCTTGTGTGGGTTTCAAGTCTAAATATATCCATTTTTATAAATGTTAACGCGCAAATAAATTTGAGTCAAAAAAATTATCAGAAATTCATTCAACAAATGCCTTTGATTATTATCGACTTTTTAATTGATATAGTTCCAATACACTCCCAAATAGTTCCGAAAGCCATTTGTCATCTATTCGATTTTCCATTGAACAAAAAAGGAATTATTAAACAAAGGAATTCTGTTAATTACACTTATGATTTTGTAAAAGACATTTTCCCCATTATAATAGGAAAATATAGCCATCCAGCGTTTGGAGAAGTTATTATAAGATCTCTTCACTCAGAAGATAAATCGTGGATATTGAATCCCTTTAAAAAGGAAATGTTGATAATACAATATGGTAAATTATTCAGAGCTATATTAATAAAAACAACTCCCCAGTGTAAACTAAAAGGTTTTATAACTAATATGAGTGATACAGAAAATGCAAATGTTAAGTTGTATGGTTTTTTTCTTTATAAAGGATCCCCTTATTGGTTTTTACCACCTTTAATCATTGCAGAAGAAAAGAATCTCACACTCGTAGATGATACGTGTCATGTTTTAATACATCGTAAAATAATTTCAAATGAGTACCGTTTGAGGATTCGTTTTATTGAAGAAGGAATCATTGAATTTGTGCGCAAAAATAGTCACATAATTACTTTGTATAAACGACTAATTATTAATATTGCATTAAGTGTCTATTTTATTTTGAATTGTTAATATATCTTTAATTGTTTTATTGTATTGTCACTGTAAACAAATTGTTTAAATTAATAAATATATATAATTTTATTTAAGATAAAAAATGTGATTTAAAATATAATTAAATAATGCAATTTTAGGGAGGTTAAAAATTTTAAAAAATTTTAGAAAATATTTCACTTTATCTATACTATTTCTAACAATTAGTTTATATATATATATATATTGTTAATAATAAAACCTTAATTTCTAAAAATATATTTAAATACAAATTGATCGCCTAAATATGGTATTATTAAAACAACCGATTCAAATGGCGAATTAATTAATTTAATAATAATGATAATTATGCGTGCCAGCATTTATACTTATTATACTTTTACTATATTATAGTATCTGATACATATAATACAATATATATATATCTTATTTATAAATTAATTATTTAAATATCCCTATCATCTCACCTGTTTAAAAGGTTTTAGACATTCAATATTGCGAATTATAATTTTTCCATCTCTGTCTCTTTATTGTTTTCGCACATCGATTCTAATATTCTTGCGAATTTTGAATAATTCTTTATAAATTTTCTGTAATAATTACACAGTCCTAAGAA
>CAUHTR010003906.1:0-34038 GCA_959609185.1 Schmidtea polychroa | reverse complement strand
NTTATGATCTTTAAATTCTTTATCACTTAGACCTTTTATATATTCAGGATCAGTATTAAAATATTTAAGTTCTAAACATATAGGATTAAAAACTTGAGAATATAAAGGTTTCTCAATTCTCTCAGGATAAATGATTTCAACATTATAAATATCAAGATCAGTAATCTTTGTACCATATAACTGATTCAATCTATCAAGATTTTTTATTATCGGTATTAAATTATTTCCTATAGGAAGAGTTGTCTTTAAATCACTTAGTATGAATCTTTTGTCATCATAATTTGATAATGATACTTTTTGGGATTCTATCAAGTAAATATCATGCTTTTCACTTTTAAGTTGATGTATTTCATCAATTTTATGTTTATGATTTGGATTCAATGTATCTATATAATCTTGATGAGAAAGATTCTTTGCTACACATCTCTGAATTCCTTTATATCTGTTATCCTTTACAGGTTTTTCTCCCTGTCCGTCAGGTCCTTTAGGGAATATAGGATATCTATGTGTAATGCTTTCTTCTGTTTCTGGGGTTTTAAATATAAATGTATGTTCTTCAAATTTAGGATTTGTAAATGTTTCATATGAATATTGTTTAGCACGAATAAATATTCCATTTTCTATAGGAGTAAAAGGTTTTTCATCTTTAAACGAAAATAATTCTCCAGATGAATTTATTAAATTTGAAAGTATAGGATTTTCAGAGATATCACTTTGTAAATCGTGAGTTCTTATTGTTAAAAACATTGAATCTGTATCCATTGCATGCATTGATATATTAGAACCATATATAGGTTGTAAGATGTTATAATATGTTTCATACATTTGTAATTTTGAAAGTTCTAAAATTGTAAACCCTATAAATATTGGTTTATTGTATGTTTTCTCAAAATTCTTTAGTTCTATTGCAGTAAGATTTTCAGAAAATACTTGTGCGTTTTTAAATGTAGGCTTTCCTAGCATACGATTATAACGGGCTACATCTTTTTCACTATTTGTCAAGAGTTCTATATTAGTATACTTGTCCACATTCTCCATTGTTTTCCCAAAGACTGAATTGTTTAAAAGTTTATAATTATTATCTTTAAAAAGGTTACCTTCTCTTTTTGCAATGTTTCGACATCTAATGTTCTCCTCGATAAAAGCTTTCATGAATGGAGCTTGTTTAAATCTTATGACACTATGAACTTTTTTTAATATCATACCTCGTGAAAGATAAAATTGGAGGAGTCTATAGTGACAAAGATAAAACCTTCGATCTTTTTGATCACAAAGAAGTTTCATTATTGGAGGTTTATCTTGTGAGATTGCCATTCAGAAAGTTCGTTGATATCAATCTTTCTTCTTACAGGAGCTAAAGGGAAATATCTTGTTCCTGATTTTATATCATATGGATATAATAAGTCACATTCTACAAAGTAACCTATTGGAGAATCTTTAGGAGTTGAAAGTATTTCTTTCATAAGGTCTTTTAAGGATTCTTCATTAGAGGGATATATTTCATGAAAGTTACCCATTGGTAAATATTGAGTCATAATTCCTGAATATAAAGCTGTTGCATCTATATAAAGTATAAATATAGGATTTTTCATTGTTTCTAATAATTCTTTTAATTCCTCATTGTTAATTTTCATATATGGATCATCAGGGTGTTTAGAGAGTCTTCGGCTAGTAGTTATTGCATTTCTAGCTTTTATTTCTCTATTCCCCATTACTGAAGAGACTCCTCCTCTAATGTTTGTTTTAATTTGGTTAAACATATCGAGGTTAGTTAAAAGATCTATAATTTTATCACCTTCTTCTATATTTGAAGTCCAAATGGTATATAATAAAGTATCCCAAGCTAAAGAGGGTGCTGTTATATAATTGTAAGGTTTAAGAACAAAAGATTTTGTAAATTCTTCAAAGCAATCTGCTAGAATATAAACATCCAAGGATAAATACATACTTGTATATTCTCCTAAAGTTTACACTTGAATAATTCCCACATTTTATTTGCTCGAGAATATTCTTGATCTGTAATATGATATTTTTGAAGTTGTGAAGAGAAATCTTCTTGGCTAGGAAGACTTGTTTCATTATATTTTCAAACGAGTCAACATAGTCATAAGGATATATTCCTTTTGCTAAGCATGTAGGATATTCTTCTGGAGGAATATTATTTTTTTCCAAGAATTCTCGAGTGATTTTAAAATTTTCTGGTTTCATTGTTTTTGCTACTGCATCTAGAGACATTTGGAGAAAGTTTTAACGAGTCTATAAATTTTAATTTTCCATATTCAACTGATTTATATTTTTCCTTTGTAAGTCCTATAACTTTGAAAGAGTTTTTAGCATTTTCTGCTAAATGTTTAATAAATAGATGTATGTCATAACCAAAAAGATTATGAAATATAACAGGTACAAATTTAGGAGTATGACAATTAAGATTGCAATTTTATGAGCTGCTCCTCGATAATTATTTTCCTTTTTAAATGATCATGATCGGGGACTTTTATGTTTGAAGATTGTCTTTCATGAAACATTCTTTGTTCTTCTTCTTCAATAGTTTCATTATTTGGAGGTTCCTCAAGGAGTTGATCCTCAAATGGTTGTTTACACATCCAACAATTTGAAGAATTTTCATATTCTTCCCATTGTTCGGTTGAAAGGTTTATTTCATATTTTGTTTTTAATACTTTAAATATTTCATGTTCTAGATCATTATACTTTTAGTAAAATGATTTAAAACATCTTCTGAAGTTCCTTGAAATGTATATTCTCTAGATTCTATGAGTTCAGGATAATTACTTTTAAATAATAGTTTATAAGCAGATGGTAATTGTTTAGTTTTTTTAACACTATTAGGTTTGTTTCTTTTTCTTAGAAAGGCTTTCATCCTCTCTGGTTTCATCTTCTCTCCTGAGGAGTTCCATGAATCCATGAGTTTATTTTTTTCTATTATTTTTAAATATTGTTTAACCAAATCTTGTTTACGATTTATAGATTCAAAGTCTCCATAAAGCACTCCTACTGTTTGTAGTAAATTTGAAAAGTTTTTAAAATGCATCTTGGGATCTTTAGGCATGTTAATTAAAGCTGGATCATCTTTTTCACAAAATCTTGTATGTTTAATCATAGAATTTTTAGTTGTTGAATAATGAAGACATCTTTTACATGTTCCTCCTCCACTAGTTGGATTCTCTGGTGATGTAAAAGCTTGAAAGTTTTTTATTAAAACATAATGTTGATTATTTTTTTGTTCCAAGATTAAAAGATATATTTCTCTAGGGTTATCGGTTCCACTATCAGAAATGTAAATTGGAATAATTTCTCTGCTATTAACATGTTTCCCTTTAACACGTTCATAAATATTAATTTTAAGATTATTTAATTTTTCAAATTCTGGAATGTCTTCTAGTTTCATTGGATGTTTGAATCCTTTGGGAAATATTAATTCATTTTCATATTGTTTGTATTTTGAAACTCTTTGAGGGTTTGATTCTTGAGGATGTAAATGTGCAAGTATTGACCAGATGAAACATTTGTTATCATTATTCTGTACGTTTATAACATTTTTAGATGTAAAGGGTGTACGAATATAAGATTTAGGATTAGGTGGTAATCCTCTCCAATAATCAATCACTAAAGTTTGGAAAGAGTTGAATACTAAGTTTGAATCTCCTAATTCATTTTCTACTTCCTCTTGTTTTGCTTCTGCTGCTTTAATTATTTCTTTGATGGTTTTATCAAATCCTTTAGTTGAAAATAAATATTTAAAAGGTATTCCAATTTCAACATCTAAGGGTGTTGTCTTTTCTTCTGGTCCTCTCCAATATTTTGCTTTGATTGTAATTTTATATTTTATAACATTATACCTTGTTGGTTTATAATTTTTTAAAGCTTCAGTGAAAGAATTTTTAATATTTTTTTTATTTCTCCTTATATATTCTCCAGGGGTTGCAGGTCCATTAATTTTTAATTGAAATTCATCTATATGATTAAAATCATCCCAGTTGTATTTTTCTCTTTCAACATGATCAGGTTCTCCTTCTGAATGACATTCTTCAACGTCAGAATTTTGTTTTTTATTTTTACATTCTTTTAAATGTCTTAAATAATAGAAATTTAGTTTTGTTGAAAAGTTACAATGAGGACATGTAAATATTTCTCTATTTTTCCCGATACAATTTTCAAAATGTTTATTATATCCAGAATGTAGAAATCTTCCTTTTACATTTAGTACAAACTTTTGAATTTGTGTCATTAAGATTATTTTCTTTTAGTAAGTGAGCTTTCGATTTATAGTGAGAAATTTAATCCTGTTTTATTTTAAAAACTTTATTGCAAATATTACAATTCATTTTTAGAAAAAATTTTTTTACTGGATACGTTGTTTTTTAAATTTTAAAATTTTATATATTTATTTTTATTTTTATTTTTATTTTTTTTTATTTTTATTTTTTTTATTTTTTATTTTTAATTTTATTTTTTTTTTATTTTTTTTATATTTATATTCTAGCAGCTTGCCAAGCTATCGACCTGCCAAGCTGTCGACTTACCAAGCTGTCGACTTGCCAAGACCGCAGCGATTGCATCATCGACTTGACAAAACTATCGACTTGATAAACTGGCGACTTGATAAACTGGCGACTGATAAACTGGCGACCTGCAAGTAGTGTGTATCTATCCCTAACGACCGCAAGCCGACAAACGTTTTTTCATAGTTTTATCAGTATTTTTTTTCCCTGTTTTATTAACATTTTGTGTTGTTTTTTTAATATTTTTGTTGTTTTTTAAGTTTTTATTTTGAAAGCAAAATGTCTTCGGAATAAAGAAATTAAAAGATATAGGTTTTTAAGGTTTTAAGTGTTTTTTTTACGTTTATGAGGGAAAAATAGGTATAAACGGAAAAAAATAGGTATAAAACATGAAAACAGTGGGAGGCTTGTGGTCGTTAGGGATAGATACACACTACTTGAGGAAATTATTCATTGAGCAAATTATGATAATAACGGTTACATGATGAAATTACATAAGACGAAATTACATAGGAAGAAATTACATAAGAAAAAATTACATAAGACGAAATTACATAAGACGAAATTACATAGAGAAGAAATTACATAGAGAAGAAATTACATAAGAAAAAATTACATAGGAAAAAATTACATAAGAAAGAATTACACAAAATTATTATTGCAAAGTAAAAATTGCATTAAATAAATAGTTATTGTTGATTCGTTCTATTATATATACTCGGAGTTTATCCGACAGAATGTTTTGACCCCTTAAAGGTACTGGTCATAAGGGTACTGGTCGTAAGGGTATTGGTCACACTCAACCATTATTGGTTACATGATGAAATTACATAAGACGAAAAATTATAATTAATAATATTTATAAAGAAACTACAAATTTTATATTATGCTTAATTAAAAACAATAAATTTAAGATAAATTTAAATAATAAATTTAAATAAATACTAATTCTGTGTAATTTTTTTTGTGTAATTTTTTCTTATGTAATTTCTTCCTATGTAATTTCGTCTTATGTAATTTCTTCTCTATGTAATTTCTTCTCTATGTAATTTCGTCTTATGTAATTTTTTCTTATGTAATTTTTTCTTATGTAATTTCTTCCTATGTAATTTCGTCTTATGTAATTTCTTCCTAACACCGATAATAACATTATTAAATTCAAATGGGTGAGAATAAGTGGAAGAATTATTCATTAATGAAAACTATAATTGCTAAATGAAAATATACTGAGAAGTGCAATTGAAAGATGGAGATAAGTAGTGGGATGTAAGGACTCCAGGACACTTTCAAGTTTATCCCAATGTCCAGATCAAATATGGGTCAATCGAATCATTTTATTTTTTAAAAATTTTATTTAATTTCTTCTATTTAATTTTTTAAATTTTATTAATTAATTATTTTATTACGTTTTTTGTTTTAATGAATTACTTTAGTTAATTTTCAATTTATTACAATTAATCAATTAATTATTTTATTAATATTTTATTTTAATTACTTACGTTATTTAATTGATTTTTTTAAATTTATTTTTAATTAATTTTTAATTAATTATTTTTTTTCTTATTTTTTTTTATATTTATTTACTTTTTTTTTATTTATTTATTTTTTTATATTTTTTATTGTTATTATTATTTTACATTTACATTTAATATATTCTAACAAGAGTGTAAATTGTAACAATAATATTACAATTTGAATAAAATTTTAATTAGTAATTATTAGAATTATTATAAAATAACGCTTTGTTAATTTAAAATAAAATGGGCATTAATTTTTCAAAACAAAACAAAGTTTTTCTTTATCGTCTTGAAGTGAGTAGCACTTGGGTCGAAGGAACACCCATTCTTTATATTGATTTCCTTTATTCTCATCCTTAACTTTCCCGATTACTGAACAAATTTTATCAGAGAACAACGGATCGGTCACTAGATAATTTGAAGTATCTAGGAGCTCATCTTCAATCATTTCTGGATATAGTTGTAGGCGTAAATCAACATTCTAAAAAGAAGGAATCTGTGTCAGCTATGATGTTAATTTGACAATTGAATTCTTCTTTATAACTCTGTAGTTCTTTATATTGAAACTAGTACATGCGAAGTTTGGATAAATCAATTACGGGTTGTCCAATATACATTGGTCTATCCAAAAACACAATTTCCTTATCGAGTATAACAGCAATGAGATCATCCTCAATCTTGATGCTACGACGAAACATAGGATGACTACAATAAGTTACAATAATAACATTTTGTACTCGAAGAAATAGAATTTTCAAGTACGCAATCGTGTCAAACAATATTTTAACAATATGTATTTCCATTGTTTACAACAATCTCACGGGCACTCAACTTTTGGATATTGGCACACTTTTCGGGACGATATTAGTAGATGGATTGGGCATTACTCGACCACCTACCTCTCGGGCTAGAAAAAGATTTTGGAACTTTTTTTCAAAGTCAAAATATAAGCAATTACCATGACTTATTCAAGGTCATATTATTATTTTTATAATATTATTAGTTGTCTAGCGGTGACAACTTTTTTATGAGTCATCCAATGAGCTTGAAAGACTCATGTCAAACAGTAAGCCGTAGAGGTTTACCATTAGTGTTCGATGATCTACCTCGGCGTCGCAATTGACAAGGAGCATAATATTTCTCGAGAAGTCGTTCGGTCAACTTGACAACAAATTGTAAATGACTAAGTTTTGATGTATCTGGATATTTTTGTACCACACCTTCTGCTCTATTTGAAATCCTACGAGCATTTGACCGCCAACATCAACCGCATCCATGCGCTGTTTGTATGTCAGAATATTAATAACCTAAAATATCGAGGTTTCTTATTTCCAACTGTAAATATTGATGTAAAACCCCATTTAGAGAAATCGTCACTATATTTAATTTACTTATTACTCGCCACTCCCAGATTCATTAATTAATTTTATTATATTTAGGCAATATTACAGAATTTATTTCAAGTTTTTACTACACATTTTTGAAATAAAAATGCTGATGATCGGTTTTAGATTTGCTTATTTTTATTATTAGTTTGCATTTTTTGAGTGAATATTAAGGGAAACCTTAACATGACATCATGGATTCCTTTCATTATTATTTATATATTTTCTTTACTAATAATTATGGCCATTCTCCCTGAAACATTCACATACCTTGATATCCTTGCAATAATGCTTTTCTTTACTAATTTTTTTTCAAATTCAATATTTTTTATTTCTAATCAACAACATCAAATGTGGAAAATTATTTCTAATTTAAAATTTATTCACAAAACAAAATAATTAAAAGAAGTCAAAATTTAATTTGTTCAATTTTTTTGCAAACTTTTCTACAGATATATCTTATGCAAATTGTTTGGCATTTCTTTTTACTTCTCTTGGTCATCTGCTCAGTACCGACAATAATTATTATATAATTGTAAAAGTATTCATACTTTTCTTTATATTCAAATATTCCGTATTTTTTTCATTAAATTCTTCTAAATCTTATTATAACAATATTAATATTTATAATAATAATAATAATAATAATAATAATAATAATAATAATAATAATAATAATAATGATAATAATAATAATAATTGTTACTTTTAAAAAAAGAATTCACTTCTAAAGGCTGTGCCGAAAAACCGTGAATATCAAAAAATACATCGATACTGATTCATAATCAATATTTTAATAAATACTGCTACCGTAGACATTTTCTGCTTTTTTTTATTACGCAATTGCTGCAACTCACATTTTTTGCTTTCAGGGATTTTTAGTACAAAATTTTCTTTCAATACATTTAGATAGGCCCTATAGGAAAAGGCCAGTATTATTCAGACTATAGTGAGGGGGTCTCGATTGATCCAGTGATTTTCAATACAAAAAAATTTTTTCACGTCAGGATTTATTAAAATATTGATTATGAATCAGTTAAGATATCGATGTTTTTTTGATATATGTGAATTCTCGGCACAGCCTTTAGAAGTGATTTTTTTTGTTAAAAGTAACAATTATTATCTACAATAAAAAAGCATGGTGAATTTTAAAATTAAAGTAAATTATGGTCTAATAATTGAATTAAAGTTAATTAAGGTAATATTTTAAGTAATTTTTAATAGAAATTTTTATGGAATAATTTTCAAAGACAAATTTAAATGCAAATTCCAATGATATTAATAATAATAAAATAATAATAATGATAATAATAATATTAATAATAATAATAATAATAATAATTGAAAGGGAAGAATTCACGTTTAAGTTAAAACTGATAAACATTTAAATTGTATTTATCAAATTACATAAATTTTTATATAAATATTTAAATTAATAAATTAAAGTAAGTTTAAAATATAAAAATAAATTAAAATATAGTAGATGGTTAGGAACCCGCTAACTCACATACCCCCCATTGGAAAAAATTTATTTTTTGTAAAAAGTAGGTCAACTCAAAAATTTTTAATTTTTTATAATTTTTTTTTTTCAACAATTTTTTCTCGAAAATTTTATATTTTTCTCAGAAATTTTATATTTTTCAATGGTTTTTCTCAGAAATTTAATAAATTTTTACAATTTTCAAGGTATCTACATAAAAATTTTCAGAGTTTTTATGTAGGTCAACTCAAAATACTTAGAAATAATTTTGAAATTTTTTAGAAAATAATAAAAGAAAGAGCTGGTGGTTGCGTGTTCCTATTCTCGTTTGTGGCACTGTATATACTACGCTGTTGTTGTAGCAGTCTAAATACGACTGGTGCCCAATTTGAGTCCATATCAATTTGACTCCCTTTGCTTTTAAATGATCTTTAGCCCCTAACAAACTATAACACTTAGGGCGCAAGAAAACCCACTCCTTATACCCAAGACCTTTACTCTCATCCTTAAACTTCCCTATTACCGAATCCAAGCTCTTAGAATACAAAGGATGAGCAGAATCGTAATTTGACGTGTCTAGAAGGCTGTCTCTTATCATTGCCGGTAAGAGTGTCAAGCTTACAGTGCTTTATCTCTAAGAAAAAGGAGTCGGTGTCGCCGGCAACAATGTTTATTTCACAATTAAACTCTGTCCTATATTTCGCTAGTTCATTATATTGAAGTTTAGACAGATCTAGTACTGATTGACCGATGTAACTAGGCCTGTCTAAACATATAGAGTCCTTATTCAGATGTGCCGCAATCAGATCATCAGCAATTTTGATAGATTTTCTGAAAGTAGGTTTTGATGCATATACAATCATCTTTTCAGCTGAATTGCATAGCCTCAAATTCATCCTTTTCTTTAAGTTCTCAACGGATTTCCCATATAAGCTGTTGTTATAAAGCTTAAACAAATCTCTATATAACTCACTGGTGGATTGTGCTCTTAATGTTGTGTTTTTATTTATATAAGAACGAAATATAGGTGCTTGCGTGAATTTAACTGCTCTATAAATTTTAACAACCGTCGCACCGAGTGAAAGATAAAGTTTAAGAAACCTCCAATGAAGAACGTAGTTCTTCTTTGGCCAATGCGTGAGCATCAGCTTCTCAACTTTGGAGTTCGGTGGACACATCTTTTCTTCGGCAATAGGAAAGTCATTAAGGAAGTCATGCAAGCATTCAGGTATATCGATATCAACTTCCATAGTATACCCATATGGAAGGTTATCAATATTCACACATTCAGAAAGTATAATATCCAAATCATCATACACCCATACAAAGTCAGCATAAGGCAGATTTTGGCTTAAGGCCCATCCATACAAGTTATTAATATCAATATACAAGAGTTCTGTGTCTTCAGAACTAGCAACATAATGTTTGTTAACAAATGTTAACCCACCCCGTATCCCTCCCTCATAGAAATTGAACATTTCCATGTCCTGCAAAAGTTCTATAGGTTCCGTTAATGTCATAAGCGCTGAGGCCCATGACATACCGGGAATTCCGTAGAAATTAAGAGGTTTAAGACCATTGTAAGCAATGGCATTTGCACGGAATTGATGAAAATAATCTGCGAGGAGAAACACGTCTAATTTAAGGTAAGTTAACATGTAATCTAACATGTTATTGCAGTTTTGCTGAGTCCAAATAACTTGGGCCAATGCATATTCATCATTAGACACAGAATCCCAAATAGGAGGTAGTTCAAGAGTCGATTCCAGAACCTCAAGAGATGTGGCAAAGTCATAAGGAAAGATACCTTTGGCTCGAACAATTGCACCATCGAAAACAGAAGAAGTTAAACGCAGATCGGAAAGAGTCTTAACCGCTTTTGCTAAAGATGAATTAACAAACTGCATGCTGTCAATAAAACGAACAGGCAATTTGTTAATGTACGCAATGAAGGAGATGAATTTTTCAGTAGTAGTCGGAATAATATTTAATTCCCAAGAAGGAAAAATAAATTAAATATAAAATTACCAAAATCATACTGTTTTTATTTACAATAATAAAAATTATTTAACTCAAATACAATAAAAACATGTATTTAATACCTTATAAAAATTATTAAACTCAGATACAATAAATACATGTATCTGATTCCACATAAAAATATTAAATTGAAATACAATAAAATTTACTACCAAAATAAAGTGAATAAGACATTTTGGCTTTAAAAGATTTATTAAATCAAAAATCAAAATCGCTCCGGAATGATTGCTGTTTCAATTCTCTTTGTAGAAGTATCTAAATTTATTTTTAATCTATTAATATTTAATTTTAGAAAGACGAAAAGTTAGTGCACAAATGTTTCAACGATGACAAGCGCCTTTGGGTGGGTCCTAATACCAGTCTCGCATATGCACATTTTTTAGGAGTTCCAGATGTTGACCATGTATCTGAAGTTGGCCCTCTCTTTGGCGGAATGAGCCCAAGCTTTTGTGATTCGGATGACAATATTGATTCTATTGTAAATAATGATATGAATATTAATGTAAATAATGATAATGACGTCGATATCGATGATGTTTTATTAAGCGATTAATAAATCTTTTAAAACATTATTTTGCGTTCTACTTTATTATGTAGATAATTTTTATTTTCGAAAACTCGTTATAGTTTTCATTACTTTTTCATCATTAGTTATATTTTATAATATTGGTAATTAAACTCTTTAAGTATCTAATGATGGAAAAAGTGTTTTGACTCATGCCTATCCACCAATCAGATTAAAGCATGTCTTTGTTTAAATTGCATGTCATTTGCATTAATGTTGCATTAATGTTTTTTTTATTATTTCTAATATTATTATTACTATTATTACTTATATTATTAGTATTTCTATTACTATTATTATTTCTATTTCTATTATTTCGATTTACAAAAACAAAACAATTCAACATAAAAATTTATTTTGATACAATCTGACTCGAGTGGTGATTTCTCATCTTAAATGAATTAAATAATAATATAATGATATTATTTGAGATAATTATGAATGATATTATAATTTATATATTTTATCAGTGTAGAAACACCCCAAATATAATAATGATAAACTTAAGCGAAAAATGCTAAATCAATCCATCAATAACAAATTATAAGCCATAAATAATGTAAAATATGCTACGTTAAGTTAATAATATCATTATTTAGATAAAATGACACAAGAAAGAACTGAAGCCCCAAACAAAGAAACAAAAATCAATAAAATACATGGGCCAAAGTAATGATACAACTAGCGAATCGGACCCTGAATTATATTGAGGAAGCAAGAGAATGGGAGAACCATCAATTCCAGTGGTTGGTGCAGAATCTAAGAGCAGAGACAGAGGCCTGTAAAAGAGCTGCCAATTGGTCGGCATTGGAAAGCATTCGACAGGAGGCACACGGCCACTACTTGAAAATACTAGTGCAGGAGTCGAGGAAAAGGTTAACCGACGAAAATAAAAAACGAGAAATAGAAAAACAAAAGAAGAGGAAAACCAACCAACTATTGGCAGAAGCCAGGAAATGGAAGCGACAGAACAGAGAGATAAAGAAACAAAAAGAGATAAAAACAGCGACTGGAATATGAAGGCAAACAAGGAAAATGGGAGGAAAATTTAGATCAAAGAGAAGAGCTGAGAAGGCTCAGAAAAATCGTCGCCCGCAGTCAAACATGGCAGACCAATGCCAAGGAATTCGAGAGGCACCTGGCAATGAAAATAACAATAAAGGAACGAGAAAACGCTGCCATGGAGGAAATGATCCTACAACAGTTAGGAAGGATCGTGGAGTTAGTAAACAAGGTAGCAGACCTGGAGCGAGACAACAACGGCTATAAAGGAGCACTAGAGCAGAGGAACATAGTGCTAGCCGGAAAGAACAAAAAACTCGAGAATGAGAGAAAGATGTACGACAAAAACATCAAGAATCTGGAAAAAGTTCTAAAAATGGCAAACGGCGAAAAGACAACAGAAATTGAAAATAATAATATTGAGTATGACGACGATGTTTTATTAAGTGATGAATAAATCTTTTTAATAATTTATTCTATTTTATATTATTGAAAACTCGTTATAAGTTTTCATTACTTTATTCATCATTAGTTACATTTTATAATATTGGTAATTAAAATCTATAAGTATCTAATGATGGGAAAAGTAATATGGTATGTTTTTGTGTATGTTGCAGTCAGCATGCAAATACATATAGTATTGTTTTAAATTTTTTGTGTATGTTGCAGTCAGCATGCAAATATATAATAAAAATAAAAATAATAATAATAATAATAATAATAATAATAATAATAATAATAAATTTAGAAAATATGTTTTATTACATTGTTTAATAATATCATTGTACCCTTGCGACATGTTGAGCGTGAGCAGTACCCTTGTGAGCAGTACCCATAGGGGGACAGAATATTTTGTCGGATAGACTAGGAGTATATATATTAATACCAATAATAATAATAATAATAATAATAATAATAATAATAATAATAATAATAATAATAATAATAATAATAATAATAATAATAAAAATAATAATAATAATAATAATAATAATATATGGCTCATTCAAAAGGTCTTGGATTGGGCTTTAAAGTGAGCTATCGATGAACAATTTTCGTTGGCGGGAACTCTGTAAATTTAAATTTTAAAATATGACCTTGAAAAAATAAATGACCTTGAAAAAATAATATTTTGAAAAATAATAATATGACCTTGAAAATAATAATATTTTGAAAAATTATAATAAAATAATCAAATGACCTTGAAAATGGTCTCGGGAAAACATTAATAACTTTGCCAATAATAATGATGATGATACCTTCGATAGCTCATTCGAAAGGTCTTGCACTAAGCTTCAAATTAAGCTATCGTTTAATAAATTCGGATAATGGGAACGATAACCTTTGGGCAAACGAAAACCATGTGCCCGCAAGATCACTTAATAATATTTTGAATAATAATAATAAAATATTAATATTTTTTAAAAATAATAATATAACCGTGGATGAGTCATGGTCTTTGTTTAAATGACCTTGTTTAAAATTTGACCTTGAAAAAATAATATTTTGAAAAATAATAATATGACCTTGAAAATAATAATATTTTGAAAAATAATAATAAAATAGTCAAATGACCTTGAAAATGGTCTCGGGAAAACGTTAATAACGTTGTCAATAATAATGATGATGATACCTTCAATAGCTCATTCGAAAGGTCTTGCACTAAGCTTCAAAATAAGCTATCGTTTAATAAATTCGGATAATGAAAACGATAACTTTTGGGCAAACGAAAACCATGTGCCCGCAAGATCACTTAATAATATTTTGAATAATAATAATAAAATAATAATATGACCTTGATGAGTCATCATGATGAGTCATATGACCTTGGTAATGACCTTGGATGAGTCACGCGACTTTGAAATGACTTTGACGAGTCATGGTCTTTGTTCAAATGACCTTGATGAGTCATGGCTTTGTTTAAAATTTGACCTTGAAAAAAATGTACTTTTAGACTTAGAAATTTTTTTTGCGGGAACATGGTTTTGCGGACACACTACCATCTACTTATGTGTATCAAATTTTTATTGTATTTTAGTTAAATAATTTTTATATTGAATTTAATAATTTTAATGTGTAATCAAATACATTTTTTAGTGTATTTTAGTTAAAAATATTTTATAAAGCAACAAACAAATATCACTCCCAGAGGAATTCCCTAAAACTGCATCGAAAAGATACAAAGGATTAATCATCCTGGGAGACAAAGTAACATTCGAACTAATACATAACAATGTCAAGAGTTGTCACAGTTGCCAACTAAACAAAAAAAACTCAAAACACAAAACCTGATTTCAAAATATTCTGAAGAACCTTCAATTCTGGAACAGGTTGAATCAATTGAAGACATGCCATAAGATTCGATGGAATGCTCAATGCCTTTTACAATTGAAGAAAGATTTCAGATTCTTGAGAAGTCTAACGACTCTATATGTGGTAGGATTGATTTGATTTTTAATTTTCTTAATGTTATTAATGATGACAATAATAAAAACTTTTTAATTAAAAATTTAAAAGTAAATAATATTTCAAATAAGCATCTTTTTTTATTCATTGTATTCTACATCAACAGAATCTCTGTGCTAAAGCTACTATCTTAAATGATACTTTACAACAAGTTATTAAAATTGTTAACTATATCCGTGCAAATGCAATAAGGCATCGGCAGTTTCGTAACATGTTGCAGTCGAACAATGAAATCTTTAGTGTGGATCTGTCATATCATTCTAAAGTGCGTTGTTTATCACAGGGACAAGTTTTAGTCAAAATTTTATCTTTGCGAGAACAGCTAATTCAATTTTATGAAGAACAGAATCTGCAATGCGAGATAAAGAATAAAAATTTTCAGAGGAATGTTGCATTTTTATGTGATATTATGTCATATCAAAACGACTTGAATATTTCCTTACAAGGTAAAACTAAATCTATTTATGATATGTGGAAGAAAATTCAAACATTTCGAATTAAGTTATCTTTCTTAAAAACACTTCTTTTTCAAAATGAAATAGAACATGAACATTTCCATCAGTTGACCATGGTCGTTAACGAGCAGAATCGTATTTGTGAGTCATTTGGGGAATATACAGCTGTTATTGACTTATTAATTGTGGAATACAATGAAAGGTTTACCGATTTTGAAAAAAAATGAAACAGCAATGAAATTGGCGTTTCAGCCTCACCTAGTTGAAATCAACGAGGCACCTATAGATCTACAGATGGAATACATTTGGAAAACTGCTTTAGTAAATAATATTTCAAATAAGCATCTTCCTGTAATTTCTAACACTAAACCTGAAATTAATTCGAACTACTTTTCTAAATTAGTGGATAGTTCCGATAAATTGAAGGCGCCAGTAGATAGTTGTGTCACCGCCAGATCACCCCCCCCCTGTTATTTTATTTTTTTTTTTCAAGGTCAAATTTTTAACAAAGACAATCATCAATGGCATTGAAACAAAGAATTTTTTTTTTGTTTTAATTATCGATTATTATTAAGTGATCTAGCGGTGACATACCTTTTGACTTCCCAGAACTTTTTGAGTTTTCAAAATTATTTAAATATTTATACATCATTTTGAAGGCCAGACGAAGATCTATCTTTTAAGCCATAGAAATAATTTTTATCATTAGTGGTACAAAAGTTATTAATTTTTTTAGTCAGACACTAATTTGGTTAAAATTATTATTATTTTTCAAAATATTATTATTTTCAAGGATTAAGTGATCTAGCGGTGACATACCTTTTGACTTCCCAGAACTTTTTGAGTTTTCAAAATTATTTAAATATTTATACATCATTTTGAAGGCCAGACGAAGATCTATCTTTTAAGCCATAGAAATAATTTTTATCATTAGTGGTACAAAAGTTATTAATTTTTTAGTCAGAGACTGATTTATGGTTAAAATTTTCAAAAATGTTCAAAATTTACTAAGTAATTTGCGGGTGATTTGTCAATCATCCAATCAGGTACGACTTTGTTTATTATTTATATTATTATTATTATTATTATTTATATTATTATTATTATTATTATTATTATTATTATTATTATTATTATTATTGGGTAATGCTCGCAAGGGTACTGCCCCGAGTTTATCCGACAAAATATTTTGTCCCCCTATGGGTAATGTCTCAATTTATGGAAAATCTTTTAAGAGAACTCGTCAACAGGAATATTATGGAAAGCCTATGTTTCCTGGTCGATCGGACCGAAAAGATTATAGAAGATAATCACCTTGATTATGAAGATGTGATCAATTCTGATTGTCTCGAAACCAAAAAATTCTATTTTAATAGAATTTTTAACTGTCTATGCGACGATCAGATGAAGTGGACCCGAATACTAGTAGGGTTCGCTTATATGAAAATAATAATCCAAAGAAGTCTATGGGACTCAGAGCACTATTATCAGTGGTCTCAAGAAGTAATACTTTTATAATTTATATTTTATTAATATTTATTTTCTAGATAATCAAGTCAAAGTTTCAACCATGGATTGAAGCCAATGGCGGATGGGAGTACTCAATCAACTCGCCAGAAATGCGAAGGAAATTGATGATCAGAAAAGAAAATTTAAAAACTATGTAAAACTTGCAACAGGTGTTGCTATTTTGTATATTTTAACCAGATTTTTAAATAAAAATTAATATAGTTATTTTTGTTTGATTTTTAAATAAATTTTTAAATAACATTTTAAATAAATTTACAAACACTAATTAACTAAGATTTATTAATTAACACATTCGCAGTCGTCATCTCCACATTTCATTATATTTTCAACGACATGATCAATACAATCATTCGTAATATTATCTTTAGATTCATCTTTAGGTTCCTCTATAGGTTCATCTATAGGTTCATAGATTTCCTCATCAATTTCTTGAGTTTCCTCCTCATCATCAAATCCTGTATCTTGACTCTCAACTAACCAGCCGATATTTAAGGCATTTGTAATAGAAAATATGTCCTCAATTTTCACACAAGATATTTCCAACAAAAAGTTGATTAAAAATTCTAAATAATAAATAATTCGGTAATTAATTAATCATGTTAACCTTTTTCTGCAGTCATTTTCATCACTTTAAAACTATATTATAATTTTGTTTATAGATTTTCGTTGTTAAATTTGCATGTCATTTGCATTTATGTTGCAATTAATAAAGAGAAAAACAAATCTGACTAATACATTTATTAAATATAACATTAAAATATTTGTGAAAGTCTAGCAGACATAATTTTCCAAATAGGAGAATATACATCATTATTATCAACTTTATATCCCTGGATTGCTATTGTTATATACCAATTTTCATTTTCTTTGAAACTGATTTCATCAAAAGCATCATAAAATCTTGCATATCTATTGTTGAACCATGCATGTTGATTACATGATAGATTCGAATCTATCCGTTTAAAAACATCATCAATAGTTTTGACATCAATCATTGAAATCGTGCCGGATAAGAATTCGAATTTAGTCGGAATTAGCTTAACTGGTGCAACCAATTTCATATTGATTTCTTCTTTCAAAAAATACATTTTGTAGTTGTGGAACATTTGAATTGGTTGTACCATTTCTTTTGGTTTTTCGGTGCTTGAAATTTTCTTGGTCATCGTGAATAATGAATAAATTTAAATGTTACAGGGTTTTTATACCTTTGACTCATGTCTATCAACCAATCAGATTACAGCATGTCTTTGTTTAAAATTGCAGGTCATTTGCATTAATGCTGCATTTATGTTCTATTAATGTTTTATTATTAATGTTTTATTATTATTATTATTACTATTACTATTATTTCTATTACTATTATTATTATTACTATTATTACTATTTCTATTATTATTATTATTATTATTATTACTATTTCTATTATTATTATTATTATTATTATTATTACTATTTCTATTATTATTTATATTATTACTATTTTAAATATAAAGAAAAAACACAATTCAAACACTAAATACATTTATTGATAACCCAAATCAACAATCCGGGAGTAGTGAAACCTTCTCAGAGTTTTCACTAACTCCCATTCGACATATCGCCGATATCGATCGGCACAACATGAGCATCCGATGATGCACTGGTACTCTGGCTCCATTTGTTTGATGGTTCTGTTTATCTTTATATCCCACAGGAACTGGTGAAATACCTCCATTATTCTAATTTGAGTTGTGTAGAAAATGAGGTCCGGAATTATTTCTGCTTCTCTATCCTTTATAATTTCAATAATTTGCGGATAATAATATTTTATCCTATCGATCATAACTTTTAAATATTTTTCTAAATAATAAATAGTAAATAATGTGAAAAAAAAATTTTAAATTTACCGGAATCGTCAATATCCTTCATGAGGGTTGCAGAGCTTGGTAATTTGTACATGATGTTGAAAAAAAAAATGAATTCTAAACAAAAACCGTTTGTTTAAATCAATCAATAACCAATAAGAAATTAACCAATTAGAAATCGACCAATGAAATTATCTCATTTCGAACATTGTCAACAAATTCTCTATACTCCAAATTTCTCAACCCCAACATGACAACCTTTCCACTAGCAAACACATTGACACATATAGGGTTATATTGTAATAGTCTTAGTGCCGGAAACAATTCCGGTTCAAACATACAATCACATTTTTTCGACATGTTATATAGATTGATATTATGTCCCATATCCATAGTAACGGTAATTGATTGGATTTTAATATTATTTATTCGATATTGTAATTTATTAATATCCAAAGGTTTCTTACATCCCATGATTCGACATTTACCAGTCTTGAAAAATATTATCGGATATTTCCCGCTTCTATCGATAATTTGCTGGGTTTCCCTGGTGGGAACCTCATATTCGATACATCAAAATTTCCTCGATAATTTATATTTGCTAACATTATTAAATCATTTATGAAAATTAGTCTTTATATACAAATTGAGCACGAGTTCATTAAATCATTGAATATAAACAATTATACATATATAAAATTTTTGAAATGGAATTAAGAAATGATGCAGTATACCAAATCGTTGGTCCGAGTGGTAGTGGAAAAAGATTATTTGTTTGTAAATTACTAAAATCAAATTTATTCAAATCAAAATTCAACAGGATTTATTGGCATAGGGGTGCTGATGAAGAACATGGATTAAATCAATCAAGTTTCTGTAAATTAAAAAACATGAAAATAGTAAAGGGATTCGATAAAAACTGGTCCAGCCGATTAAAGAAAGGCGATGTCATTATTATCGATGATTTGTATCAAGAAGCTAATAAAGAAAAAGATTTTAATAATTTATTTACAAAGATCAGCAGACATGTCGGTGTAACAGTTATTTTCATAACACAAAATCTATTTCATCAAGGTGGGGCACATCGAACACGTAATTTAAATGTACAATATTTAGTTATTTTCAAGAATCCTAGAGATGCAACAGTGATTGATTTTCTTGCACGTCAAGCATACCCTAACAATCGTAATTTTCTTATCAGTACATTTCAAGATGCTACAAAAATACCTCATGGATATATATTTCTTGATTTCACACAACAATGTCCCGATGATTTACGTGTAAAAACAGATATTTTCAACCCAAAAGGTGCAATGGTTTATAAACAAAGTTGAAAACCTCTATGAATAATAATGTTTCTAAAAGCAAGGGTGAAAAATATTAGGAAATTAAGAAAAGGTATTAGAAAGTCTATTAAAGTTCCAAAAGTTCCACCAACAACTAGTTATACACCATCTAAAAAACTTGTTACTGAAAATTTCTCTTCAATGAATCTTATTTCGAAAAATCCAAAACCTAAACGTAAAACCCGTAAAACTCGTAAAACTCGTAAAACCGGTAAAAAAGTAGTTAAAAATCATCGCAGTTTTCCATTTTTTAATGCATTGTTAAAGGCCCCGAGTATGAAAAGAATGAATATATTGCAATCATTCCCAAATTTTGTTGTCGATGATTTACTCAATATTATACTTAAAGTAGTCAAATGCAAAATTAAAATCAGTAAATCAAAAAAGCATTTATTGAGCAAACATAGGAAACCATTGTTATCTTTAGTAAATAATAAAAATCGTAAGCAAATGAGGAAAATTATATATAAACAACAAGGTGGATTTATTGGTGCATTGATACCTCTGGCATTATCATTATTAGGTGGAGTTACACAAACATAAACAATGGGTGCTAATCCTTCATTGCCCGACATTAAATTTAATTTTAAATCTTCTTGTTGTAATGGAGAAGATTTGGACGAACCCAGAAGACGAAGCCGGTTTCGGTGGAGTGACAAAATTAAACAAAAGAGTTCCGAATTCGAAAAAAAAAACCCAGAAGTGGTTGTCAGATCAGCTTGCGTACAGTTTGAACAAACCAATGCGGAAAAGATTTCCAACAAGAGCGTATAAAACATTTGGTATTGACGATTTATGGCAAATGGATTTGATGGAGATGATACCTTATTCGAAAATTAACAATGGGAATAAATATATTTTAACATGTATTAATGTATACAGCAGGTTTGCACGAGCAATACCAGTCAAGGCAAAGTCCGCAGAAGAAATGTCCAAGGCAATTAATATTTTATTTAAAGATGTACATCCTAATAACTTGCAAACAGATTTAGGTATTATTATTATTATTATTATTATTATTATTATTATTATTATTATTATTATTATTATTATTATTATTATTATTATTATTATTATTTTAGGTAAAGAATTCTACAATAGCAAAGTTAAGCAAATCCTCGATAAACTGAAAATAAATCACTATTCGGTACATTCTCAATACAAAGCTGCCCATGTTGAAAGATTTAATCGAACATTGAGAGATAGATTAAAGAAATTGTTCGTGCATCAAGGTAATAAAAAATGGGTAAATGCTTTACCGAAAATAATAACAAGTTATAATCATTCATCACATTGAGGACTGAATGGATTGAGACCGGTTGATATTACATCAAAAACATCATTGACTTCTAAGAAATCTGTAAAAATTGCAAAACCTAAATATAAAGTCGGTGACCATGTTAGAATTAGTAAAATTAGTGCATCACCATTTATTAAAAATTTTGATACAAATTGGAGTGATGAAGTCTTTGTAATTTCAAAAATAAATACTAAACAGCATCCTGTAATGTATGTCATCAAAGACAATGATAATAATATTGTACAGGGGAAATTTTATGAGCAGGAATTACAAGTCATTCCTCCCCCAAAAGTATTTAGAATTCAAAAAATATTGAAAACTAAAAAGGTCGGTAAGGATAAACAATACTATGTCAAATGGCATGGTTATCAAAACCCGTCATGGATATCAGCAAAAGACCTAGTAAAGTGAATTTTTATACTATTTTGCCGAGCAATAGTTGTCCATTAATTCATCCAGACAATCAAGCAAGCAAATTCATCATCGAACTCCAAAACCCCATCTATTTGGATAATGACTGGGAAGTTTGCTCTGTTGGATTTTACATTTGTATACAATTTATTCCCAACCTATAGCAAATCCGTTATTGAATATAATAAGAAAGTAGCAGTAACGGAATATATTAGTGTTCTTATTGATAAAGATAGTTATAACTTGACGAGTTCATCGAAATCAAGGAAACCTATAATTTATGATGATGGTCAATATTTATACATGAATTGCTTGAATAAGCCATTCGAAATTATATTTTCTACAGTGGCTGATGCTAAACGTCTTGGATTTACTGATTTACGTAATGTATTTAATGATACAGTCAAAATAAATCTCTCTACACTTCCAAAATCTAATAATTTAGTGGAATTCAAATTTAAGCTGTCATACATTGAAATAACAGAGCATGCATATACTTTTAAAGATAATTTATATATTACAGACCTCGAACAATTACAAACTTATTTAGGTGACAATTGTAGCGATATTTTAACAGTTTTTGAGCTTCAAAAAGATAAAGTATTTAGATTTAGTATAAATTCTAATCTTAGTCAAGTTAAATTTGACTCAAATTTGACAAAAACATTAGGATTGACTAAACCAGTATGTACACAAAATGAACAAATTTGTGAAGGAACAAACAAACCGAAAATCCTTAAACATCATCAGCAAATGTTCATTTACAGTAATATCGTGGAACCAGTTATTGTTGGCGATTCTAGTGTACCTTTAATGAAATCTATATGGATTGAAAAACATGATCAAGATGAAGTTGTACAAATCAATGTAGAAAATCCCATGTCAACATTCAACATCTTGTATAAACAATATAGAAATAAATATAAGAGATGATTCTGGTCAATTAATCGAATTTCCAAAAGGCTCAAAAACTCATTTGACATTATATTTTCGTAAAATAAATGGCTAATTCTGATATTATTAGTATGTATAGTGGTAGCCAATCTGGTGGTGAATTACCATATTTATTGGTAAACAGTACGGATCAGGATGGTTGAGAACAATTGGTAGATTTGCCCTGCCTATTCTTAAACGTATTGGTAGTTTTGGTATGAAAACTGCTAAAGATGTTATTATGAATGAACAGAAAATATTACCATCTCTAAAAACAAATGCTTTAGCAGAATTAGGGAAAGTTTTACCCGGGGTTGCAGGTATGTTTCAAAAGAAAAACCTCCAGCTCCAGCTCCAGCTCATGCTCCAAAACGTAAAAGACATGGAATATCACGTATAAACAAACGAATGAAAGGACATGGAACTATATTTGCAAATGATTTGTGGTAAATCTGAATTATGTATATTTGATAGACCGTCGCCCCAGGCTGTAATAGAATTTGGGGCATTTGAGGAAGTTTTTCCTATGAATTCAATTACCGATAGTAGAAATGATATCGATTTTATATTAATGGTTCGCAAACCGAATATTTAGATTTGAATGATACTTTATTGACTGTTCAGATTAAGGTTGTAGATAAAGATAGAAAAGCTTTGGATGCCAATGCAGATGTAATACCGAACAATTTCCTGTTTCATACTCTTTTTAAAGATGCAGTGTTGGGATTTAATAATATCAAGATTGAGGGCGGAAATAATACATTCATTCACAAGGCATTAATAGAAACTATTTTAAATTACAATTCCGATACTAAAAATACATGTCTTACTCCTATGGGTTATGCAGCAGCAGATGATGAAAGAAAAAAGTGGGTAAAAGGCTCAAAGGTTTTCACCATGTGCTCATCATTACAACTTGATTTTATGGATCAACCGAAATATTTACTACCGGGGGTTAATGTACATATTAGACTGAAAAGGTCTGATTCTGCATTATCTCTTACTAGTGCAACTACTACACCAATATGTCAATTAGTTGATGCAAAATTATTGGTGAGAAGAGTCATCAGGTCATCAATTGGGTCTTAATTCAAAACATGCAATTTATCCATTAAAAACAAAGGAAATTGTACAATTTGCTATTGCTAAAGGTGCTTCATCATTCTATAAAGAACAAATATTTGGTGACAGAAGAATGCCTAATTTTATTCTGATAACATTTCAAAGTGAAGCACAATATAATGGATCATATACGGCGTCCAGCTCAATTTTCAAAAACTTTGGTGTTACATCATTGACTTTGTCGAAAAATACTGATTATAGAGAAACATATATTCAAGATTTCGAGAATGACAATTACTGCGCGACATATATGCAGAGTATTGTTAGAAATCTGGGTTATTTAGATAAAAATTTGAATTGCGGAATAACTCTTGAAGATTTTAAAAGCAAATACCCATTTTTTACATTTGTTTTAGCCCCTGATTTTGATTTAAATCAAAGTCAATTACCTCAAAATGGAAATCTACGATTGGATATAAAGTTTGCAAAAGCTAATACTGAACCAGTACATGTTATAATATATGGAGTATTTGAAAATGAAGTTCAAATTACTGCAAATAGAACTGTGTTGGTATAAATGTATATTGAAACATAAAAAGTTGTCATGGAGTAAGTTGTTTTTTTTTATACTCTGGATTTATTTAAGTAGTTCTGTTCAGGTCAATAAAATCGGAAAACAGATATTGGGAAATGAATTTGTTGGAGTTTTTCCTCTTGATAAAATTCCATATTTGAGCAATAATCAAGCAATAATCGTCAATACTCAATTGTCTCATCTTGGTGGAGAACATTGGATAGCTATATATGTGAAACCTGGTAATATATTCGTGTTCGATCCTATGGGTTTTTATTACCGGCTTTGTTGATATCAAAACTGCAAACAATGGGGAAACCTATTGTGTATAATAAAACTATGTTTCAAAATCCTTTGACCCAAACATGTGGTCAACATTGTTTAGCTTGGTTATTGTACAAAAAATTTGATGTTTAAAGAAAAATGTTTAATAAAATTTGATGTTTAATAAATGTATCCTTTCCTTTGTTGTTGTTATTAACATTATTATTATTATTATTATTATTATTATTATTATTATTATTATTATTATATTATTATTATTATTATTATTATTAATATTATTAATATTATTATTGATATTATTATTATTAATATTATTATTGATATTATTATTATTATTAATATTATTATTATTATTAATATTATTATTACTATTTCTATTATTATTATTATTATTATTATTATTATTATTATTATTGTCAAAAATATTATTATTTTTAATTAATTTTATTATTATTAAAATAAATATTATTAATTGTAACATAAAGACTGCCTTTGCCTGAGGCATGCACAGTGCAAGTTAACAAAGGCATGACTAACAAAGGCAGTCACATGTAAGACGAGTGATTTACATGCATGCGTATGATTGGTTGAGAGTAAAATATTCAGTGTATGTGTGTGTGTCTATATTCTCATTGGCTGGGACAGGAAAATATTCATTCTCTTTATAAACATTGACAAATCTAAAATTTGTCACAATTATTTCAAAATTTTCAAAATTTTTCAACAATTTTCAACAATTTTCAAAATGGATAAAAATAATATTTTAAGAAGCATGATGGCTTGCGATAATGGTATATTATTTATTTTTATTTATTTTTATATATTTATTTGTAGATGATTTATGGTACCAGGTGACCGAAAACGATAATGGATTTAATTTGAATTGCACCTATGGTAATTTTATTTTTTATTTATTAATATTATTATTATTTAGATGTTATAATGTTGAGTGATGACGAAATAATAATTATTAGCGATGAAGAGGAATCACCAATTATTAATGATCACGACTTATCTGGTAAATTATTATTATTATTATTTAATTTAATTTAATTTAAAAAAAAAACTGTTTTAGGAAATAGTCAAAGAGAAAATTCCCCCAATTTTGTTGGAGAAACAGAACATTTAATAGGTGCAATCATTGAAGATACACGTAAATTTTTATTATTATTATATGTAATTTTTAAAAATTGATTTAGAAAGTTCAATTATTTTGGAGGACATATATGATCCTATTATGGACGATCTATATGCTCCCATTAATGTGGATGTCAAGGAAATTGCCCCAGAGATAAAATTATTTAATACCCCTATTCGGGATGCTTCTACTCATGAGGTTTTTGATGCTCCCACTTTAACCGGGGATGTCCTCTCTGAGGATGATACAGATTCAGATTCTGAATCTAAATGTTAGTTTTTTATTTATTTTATAAATATTTATTTTAATAATTTCTTAAATTAAAAATAACATTCTGTAGAATATTTAAATTATTTTAAACATAAATTTTATATGAAACATGATGAAAATTATATGAAACATGATGAAAAAATATATGAAAAATGCTGAAATTTATATGAAACATGATGAAAATTATATGAAACATGATGAAATTTATATGAAACATGATAAAAATTATATGAAATTAATGATTCTAACTAATCTAGAGAATGTTATTTTTATTTAAGTTTAGAAATAATAATAATAATAATAATAATAATAATAATAATAATAATAATAATAATAATATTGCCCCATATCTAATGTATGTTGCAGTGAGCATGCGACTACATTTCTTTATAATAATAATATTAATAATAATAATAATAATAATAATAATAATAATAATAATAATAATAATAATAATAATAATATTTCCCCATATCTAATGTATGTTGCAGTGAGCATGTGGCTACATTTCTTTATAATAATAATATTAATAATAATAATAATAATAATTGATATAACATAGGAATGTTATCAGTTATTCTATTTTATAATTATTCGATTATAAAATAGAATAATTAATAACGATTACTTATTATTGAATTATATATATATATATACAGTTTTTAAATAACTTTATTGTTAATAGGTAGATTATACCCTCAATACTGTATGTCCTCACTTGGACATTCAAATAAATGTCATAAGAATATGAAAAAATACTATGACGTAAATTCTATGGCGTAAACTACTATTTATGCCCCATATGCGAGACTTGTCAGGATATAAAATATAAATCCTTTTTTAAGATACATAAAATCAATTTAGAATTAGTAAAAAAAAGCTTTTTAGTATATTAAAAAGCAAACCAACACGAACAGTAGATAAAGCGCGACCTACACATAAGCAAACACAAAATAATAAAGCGCGACCTACACATAAGAAAACACAACATAATAATCCATCCTTTGTTCCAAATTCGTCTGTGTTAAATTCACCTTCTATAAATAAACAAACTGCGATAAATTCGACTGTGATAAGTTCTTTTGTAAATAATAATAATAATAATAATAATAATAATAATAATAATAATAATAATAATAATAATAATAATAATAATAATAATAATAATAATAAACGGCCTGCTGTTAGTATTGGGTCTGGTGTTCCCTCAAAAATTACTAAAATTAATGATAACCCCATGTTTTATCAAGCAGGTGGTTCGGTCGATCTTGATGATGAACCAGAAATTGAAATCGATTTTAAGGGGCACGAAAAAATTTAAGATTTGACGTTGAAAAGGATAATTTGGTTGAAATTTCCCTCACAAATAAGATTGTTGATAAATTAATTTCCGAAATGAAAGGAATGGGCACAGTCAAAATTCAATTCACCATCCTCATCCCAGTTTGAGAAAGATGGGGAAATTAGAGATAATTTCTTCTCTAATAGCGCTGAAGTTTTTTCAGACACTTTTTTAATTAACGGTATTACAAAATTAAATAATAAAATAGAACGATTTACATATTTAGGGAGCGGATGGGGGGTAGTTAAAATTAAAGAGATTGATTTTATATTAAATAAATTTACAAATATAAATAGGTTAGCTGGCCATAGTTACATCCCCACACCTTCGGATTTAAAAGCTAAGAAAGCAATATTAAACGTCAAAAACAACGACGATATGTGCTTTATATATAGTATATTAGAACTTTTAAAACGTGACGAAGTACGCATGAATAACACCCGTGCTAGTACTTACCAAAAATATTTAGGTGAACTGAATTTTGACCCTATAGACGATTGCCCAATGAAATTATGCAATATTCCTAAATTCGAAAGGAAAAATAAAGAATTAAATTTAGCAATAAATGTATTGACATATAGGAAAAGTCCAGCTAAACCTATAGAACATCTAGATATAAATTATGTACCCCATCATCCTCAATTAGACATCATTCACCGATCTAAGGTTATAGATGGTGAACCCCTATATTTATTGCTATTGGAAGACGGTGCCACTTTCCATTACACCGCAGTTTTTAATCTTAAAAAATTAATGAATTGCCACCCTAGTAAATCATGTAATATCCAAATTTGCGTAAACTGGTGCCCCCATTGCCTTAATGGTTTCAGACTCAGGAATGCTTTTGACCTTCATGTAGACCTATGCCGTAAGAATCAAATAGGTACTACATTATATACGCTCCCTAAAGAGAAAAATTTAATTTATAAAGATTATTCAAAAACAATAACCCCGCCATTCGTAATATATGCCGATTTTGAGGCAATTTTACCCGAAGATATTACCAACCATCAAAAACACTTGCCAATAACAGCAGGCCTATTACTAATAAATAATTACACAAAAACAAAATTTTATTACGAGTTTGTTGGTGAAGATTGTGTGCTGTCTTTCTTACGTAAGGTGGAGGAAATTGCTGTCACAATTGTCCTACCATATTACGATATTAATGGCCTAAGGCCTATGCAAACCTTGTCTTTCGCTGAAGATCGTGCTTTCTTTGATTCCAGGACCTGTTATCTCTGTAAAAAATTCATTCGTAGTAGAGTTAGGGATCATTGTCACTTCACAGGTAAGTATCTTGGTGCTGCCTGTAGGAAATGTAATGTGTCTCGCAGAATTCAGAGACAGTTACCTCCACAAATTTCCACAATTTGAGGGGGTATGACCTCCATCATATTTTGAAGTATGGTTTGAATAATTTTCCTTCTTGGGAATTAAATATTATTCCAACCACTACGGAAAAATTTATCTCCCTCATCGCGTACATTAACAAATTGCCTGTTCGTTTTATTGACAGCATGCAGTTTGTTAATTCATCACTTGCAAAAGCGGTTAAGACTCTTTCAGATCTGCCTTTAACTTCTTTTGTTTTTGATGGCGCAATTTTTCGCTCAAAAGGTATCTTTCCTTATGACTTTGCTACATCTCTTGAGGTTCTGGAATCAACTCTTGAATTACCTCCTATTTGGGAATCGGTGTCTAATGATGAATATGAATTTGCCCAAGTTATTTGGACTCAACAAAATTGCAACAACATGTTAGATTACATGTTGACTTACCTTAAACTAGACGTATTTCTCCTTGCAGATTATTTTCAGCAATTCCGTGAAAAGGCCATTGCATACAATGGTCTTGAACCTCTAAATTTCTATGATATTCCCGGTATGTCATGGGCCTCAGCGCTTATGACATTAACGGAACCTATAGAACTTTTGCAGGACATGGAAATGTTCAATTTCTATGAGGGAGGGATACGGGGTGGGTTAACATTTGTTAACAAACATTATGTTGCTAGTTCTGAAGACACANAGATTACATATTAACTTACCTTAAATTAGACGTGTTTCTCCTCGCAGATTATTTTCATCAATTCCGTGCAAATGCCATTGCTTACAATGGTCTTAAACCTCTTAATTTCTACGGAATTCCCGGTATGTCATGGGCCTCAGCGCTTATGACATTAACGGAACCCATAGAACTTTTACAGGACATGGAAATCTTTAATTTCTACGAAGGAGGAATACGGGGTGGGTTAACATTTGTTAACAAACATTATGTTGCAAGTTCTGAAGACACTGAACTCCTGTACATAGATATCAATAATTTGTATGGTTGGGCCTTAAGCCAAAATCTGCCTTATGCTGACTTTGTATGGGTATATGACGATTTGGATTCTGTACTTTATGAATGTATGAATTCGGATATTGATAACCTTCCATATGGGTATACTATGGAAGTTGATATCGAAATTCCGGAATGTTTGCATGATTTTTTAAATGACTTTCCTATTGCTCCGGAAAAGAAGTGTCCACGCATTGGCCAAAGAAGAACCATGTTCTTCATTGGGGACTTCTTAAACTTTATCTTTCACTCGGTGTGAAGGTTGTTAAAATTTATCGAGCAGTTAAATTCACGCAAGCACCTATATTTAAACAATATATTGACAAGAACACCACATTAAGAGCACAGTCAACCAGTGAGTTATATAGAGACTTGTTTAAGTTGTACAATAATAGCTTATACGGGAAATCCGTCGAGAATCTTAAAAAAGCGGATGAATTTGAGACTATGCAATTCAGCTGAAAAGATGATTGTATATGCCTCAAAGCCGACTTTCAAGAAATCACTCAAAATTGATGATGACTTGATTGCTGCACATCTGAAAAAGGATTCTATCTGTTTAGACAGACCTAGTTACATCGGTCAAACAGTTCTAGATCTGTCTAAACTGCGGATGTACCAGCTCCAATATAATGAACTGGCGAAATATAGGATAGAATTTAATTGTGAGATAAATATCGTTGCCGGCCTTACCGACTCCTTTTTCCTAGAGATAAAGAACTGTAAACTTCACACTCTTTTACCGGCAATGATAAGAGACAACCTTTTAGATACGTCGAATTACGATCCTGCTCATCCGTTGTACTCAAAGAGTTTGGATTCGGTAATAGGAAAGTTTAAAGTAAAGGGCTGGGTTATCGCGAGTGGGTTTTCTTGCGCCCTAAGTGTTACAGTTTGTTAGGAGATAAGGAGACACTTAGGGCTAAAGGAGTTAAGTTAGACAAAACAGAGATAGGGCACCAGTCTTATTTAGACTGTTACAATAATAGTATAATATATTCAGTGCCACAAACGAGGATAGGTACAAGAAACCACCAGCTCTTTACTTTTAAGAATAGGAAAATAGCCTTGTCGAACAACGATGACAAGAGGCTATGGGTGGGTCCTAATACAAGTCTCGCATATGGGCATTATTTAGGAGTTGACAAAACTGATGATGATGGCCATGTATTTGACGGAGATGAACATGAAAATGGATATGCGGAGATAGGCCCACTTTTTGGAGGAATGAGCCCCAGTTTCGATGAGGGCGACGACTCAGATTCGAATACTGATATATGTGACACAGACATTGACGATATAATTTTGTCGGATTAATATATCTTTTAAAACAATTTTGTGTTGATTTACAAATTTTTATTGAAAATTTTTATTGAAAACTGGTTATAGTTTTCGTTCTATGCTTAATCATTATATTTTCATGTAAAATTAATAAATTCACAATGATTAAGCATAGAAATTGTTTTTGTAAAAGTAGTTTTTTATATAAATGTTAATAGTAATTTGCAGTCAGCACGCAACTACTTCTCTATTTTTATTGAAAATTTTTATTGAAACTGGTTGTTGAGCGTGACCAGTACCCTTGCGGCGAGCATTACCCTATAATAATAATAATAATAATAAGAATAATAATAATAATAATAATAATAATAATAATAATAATAATAATAATAATAATAATAATAATAATAATAATAATTATTTAGTTTACCTTTGTTAATTTTACATTATTTATTGTTTAAATAAATGTATGTTTTGTTGATTTGTTTAATAATACCCTTGTGACTTGTTGAGCGTGACCAGTACCCTTGCGAGCATTACCCATAGGGGGACAAAATATTTTGTCGGATAAACTCGGGGCAGTACCCTTGCGAGCATTACCCAATAATAATAATAATAATAATAATAATAATAATAATAATAATAATAATAATAATAATAATAATAATATAAATAATAATAATAATAATAATAATATAAATAATAAACAAAGTCGTACCTGATTGGATGATTGACAAATCACCCGCAAATTACTTAGTAAATTTTGAACATTTTTGAAAATTTTAACCATAAATCAGTCTCTGACTAAAAAATTAATAACTTTTGTACCACTAATGATAAAAATTATTTCTATGGCTTAAAAGATAGATCTTCGTTTGGCCTTCAAAATGATGTATAAATATTTAAATAATTTTGAAAACTCAAAAGGTTCTGGGAAGTCAAAAGGTATGTCACCGCTAGATCACTTAGATCACCTGATTGGATGATTGACAAATCACCCGCAAATTACTTAGTAAATTTTGAACATTTTTGAAAATTTTAACCATAAATCAGTCTCTGACTAAAAAATTAATAACTTTTGTACCACTAATGATAAAAATTATTTCTATGGCTTAAAAGATAGATCTTCGTTTGGCCTTCAAAATGATGTATAAATATTTAAATAATTTTGAAAACTCAAAAAGTTCTGGGAAGTCAAAAGGTATGTCACCGCTAGATCACTTAATAATAATATGACCTTGAAAATAATAATATTTTGAAAAATAATAATAATTTTAACCAAATTAGTGTCTGACTAAAAAAAATTAATAACTTTTGTACCACTAATGATAAAAATTATTTCTATGGCTTAAAAGATAGATCTTCGTCTGGCCTTCAAAATGATGTATAAATATTTAAATAATTTTGAAAACTCAAAAAGTTCTGGGAAGTCAAAAGGTATGTCACCGCTAGATCACTTAATCCTTGAAATAATAATATTTTGAAAATAATAATAATTTTAACCAAATTAGTGTCTGGCTAAAAAAATTAATAACTTTTGTACCACTAATGATAAAAATTATTTCTATGGCTTAAAAGATAGATCTTCGTCTGGCCTTCAAAATGATGTATAAATATTTAAATAATTTTGAAAACTCAAAAAGTTCTGGGAAGTCAAAAGGTATGTCACCGCTAGATCACTTAATCCTTGAAAATAATAATATTTGAAAATAATAATAATTTTAACCAAATTAGTGTCTGACTAAAAAAAAATTAATAACTTTTGTACCACTAATGATAAAAATTATTTCTATGGCTTAAAAGATAGATCTTCGTCTGGCCTTCAAAATGATGTATAAATATTTAAATAATTTTGAAAACTCAAAAAGTTCTGGGAAGTCAAAAGGTATGTCACTGCTAGATCACTTAATCCTTGAAAATAATAATATTTTGAAAAATAATAATAATTTTAACCAAATTAGTGTCTGACTAAAAAAATTAATAACTTTTGTACCACTAATGATAAAAATTATTTCTATGGCTTAAAAGATAGATCTTCGTCTGGCCTTCAAAATGATGTATAAATATTTAAATAATTTTGAAAACTCAAAAAGTTCTGGGAAGTCAAAAGGTATGTCACCGCTAGATCACTTAATAATAATATGACCTTGAAAATAATAATATTTTGAAAAATAATAATAATTTTAACCAAATTAGTGTCTGACTAAAAAAATTAATAACTTTTGTACCACTAATGATAAAAATTATTTCTATGGCTTAAAAGATAGATCTTCGTCTGGCCTTCAAAATGATGTATAAATATTTAAATAATTTTGAAAACTCAAAAAGTTCTGGGAAGTCAAAAGGTATGTCACCGCTAGATCACTTAATAATAATCGATAATTAAAACAAAAAAAAATGATTCATTGTCTTTGTTAAAAATTTGACCTTGAAAAAAAAAATAAAATAACAGGGGGGGGGGGGGTGATCTAGCGGTGACATGATCTGTCGGTGACACATCCATCTACTGGCGCCTTTTGTTGATGTAGAAATAGAGAAGTCGAAAACTCTGAATGTGGATTATAAGGGAAGTAATACTGCGTTTAAAGAGGATAATGATATAGATAGATCATCTCGTATTTTGACAAAAAAAGAACGAGCTTATTTTTTGAAGAGCTTTCCAAAGTTTATTAATTTAATTAAATTAGGTGAATCAAAATTTAAAGATAATTTAATTAATTGTGAACTTAATTTAATAACTAAATCAAAATTAAGCTTTAATATTAATAATTTTGAAAAGTTATATTTTGAAAATGGAAAGTTTTTTATTTCTATTTATAATAAAAATGGAATGAGACCTGAGGTTAGGAATATGAAAGCTTTAATAAAAAATTATCTCTAGCAGTGGCCGAATTTTAAATAAAACTTTTATTTCAAGATAAACTTGTAATAACAACAATTATAATAAAA
>CAUHTR010003904.1:0-41638 GCA_959609185.1 Schmidtea polychroa | reverse complement strand
ACGCCGCATCCTATATCTGTGGTCTTTGCGTTGACAAGCTGAATTATAGAATAATAATCATTTTGCACACTTGAAATGAAATGTACATTTTATATTTTAAAATAAAATGCATTTTAATAATGATAATATTTAGCTTTTCTCCCTCCATAAATGTTACATTTTAAATGACCAGAGTACAAATAAAAAAAACATTTGTTAGCAAGGCTTCAAAAATAACGACAAAGGCTTTTCGTATTTTATAAGGGATACAATGATGATTCTAATATTATTTCATTTTTCAAAAAGAGTCCTTTAGTTAATTTAAAATTAATTTCAAAAAATTTCAAAAATTAACTCTTATATTAATTCTTACTATAAAAATTAAGAGCTGTATTTAGTGCTTACAATACCGGGATTTTGGTTAGAAAATTATTCAAACACCAAGTACTTCCTGATGTAATACTTCCTCTGATAATGGTGTATCTAAAGAGCGCAAAACTAAGGGTAAATCGTTCAAGATTTCAATTAGAAGTACCATTGTTCAATTAGGTATTTTAAAAATTATTCCCAAATTATACATTACGTACTCCGAAAGTACTTCCGATTTTATGATCAAATACTCCATATTTGATTTAGAAGCTCGTTTACCGAGAGGACAAAGACGTCAGAAATGTACGTAATAGATATGTAAAATTTGAGAACCCGAATTTGATCCCAGTCAAAGTCTTTTAAATGAAAAGGATTTTCAAGAAATTTAGGTATTTATGAGCTCTCCTATGGTGCGCCTTACCAAAAACAGGCTTTCGGGCTGGGAAGGGGATTGAGGTATATAATTTTATTTTCATGTAATTGTTTGTGATTGTCAGTATAGGTTAGGAAAATAGTTAGTAATAGCTAGTTGCGTATAACCCTTCTTGTGTAAGAAAGTGTTAATGCTTAAATGGTTTCTATGGTCTTTACGTTTTTATATTATATGTTATGTGAGCCTAATTGGTTTAAATACCTCTACACTAGCTTACGGTAGTCAGGACCTGCACATAAAATTCAAATTCAATTAAAATTCAAGCACTCCCATATTTGATTTACCACTTACTCAAAATTCTGAGGTGAATGACATTTTCCAAATAAAATTTGGTCAAATACAGGAAATTTCCCTTTAAAATGTGAATCTGCAATGTCATTGCAAAATATTATTTAAATATATAAATTTAATTAGTCTAATCGATAAATATTAAATAAAAATGATTTCGGTAAGATAATAAACTCTTTTCTATTGTAAAATATATTATAAAATTATATAAAAATTTTAATTAATTTCAGAAAAATGACTGAAAACAAAGCACAAGTTTTTGAAGAATACAATTGAAATAAAAATAAGATTTGGGAATATTTTTTGAGAGAAAATGATGTTAAAAGTGCCCAATGTAACGTATGTAAGAAGGAGCTCAAAACATTAGGTGGATCAACAAATGAACTTCACACACACCTCAAATCAGTACACAAAATTGTACTTAAAGATTTTCTCCAGCTCTATTTTCACACTCTGTGTCGCAGTCGCAACCTTTTCCAAGAAAAAGAAGAATATTTGATAACTTTGTCAATTCTAAATTAGATTCTGAATCGTTTCAAGCAGTCATATCAAAATTAACAGCAGTGAATAAAATTTCATTTAGATGTCTAGCTAAATCTGAGGAATTGACAAAAACACTTAATTCCAGAGGATTTTATGTCCCATAATCTCCTCAAATTATAAGACAGCATGTCATGGAATATGCAGAAATAATTAAAAATTAAATTAAATTAGAGTTTTTATATTTTAAGAAGAAAGGAGTTAGATTTTCACTGTCTTTTGATGAATGGACGTCATCTTATTGTGGTTATTATATAATATAGAAATCATGTCTGGCATTTGGAACTTGTTAGAGTTAAAGGCACTTTGTCAGTCCCAAATTATATAATATTTCTAAGAAAAAGATTGGATATCTATGGATTAGATTTAGAGAAAGATACAATATCCAGAACAACAGACAGATGTAGTGTTATGAAAAAGTGCATAAAGAAATTGGAGGGATTTCGCAATTGTGTCAATCTCATGGATTTCCTTTGGCAGTCGTAGATGTTCTTTACAAAAGTAGTGATGAAACCAACAAAATTGCTCAATGTCAAGATGAAAATGACAGTGATAACGATAATAATAAAGGAGAGAATGAAAATGAAAGTACTTGCAGTTTCGAAGTAGTCAATACTGGAGATAACGTAGAAATAAATTCAGAGTATGGTACTTTAATTCAAAGAGCAAGAAAAATTTCATGTATTTCATGTATATATAATCTAAATATATAAACATATATACTAAATATATATTTACGTTTTAGTAAATTATAATTATTATTATTATTATTATTATTATTATTATTATTATTATTATTATTATTATTATTATTATTATTATTATTATTATTATTATTATTATTATTATTATTATTATTATTATTATTATTATTATTATCATTATTATTATTATTATTATTATTATTATTATTATTATTATTATTATTATTATTATTATTATTATTATTATTATTATTATTATTATTATTATTATTATTATCATTATTATTATTATTATTATTATTATTATTATTATTATTATTATTATTATTATTATTATTATTATTATTATTATTATTATTATTATTATTATTATTATTATTATTATTATTATTATTATTATTATTATTATAATTTTTCTTACTTGTTTATATCCATTGCAATTTGTAATTTTACATTTATTCTTATCATAATTATATGAATAATTTTGGTGGGAAAATTCTTGAATAAATTGAATCCAATTTCTTGGCTGTGGGTTGGATGACATTGTCATGAAACTGATTTGGCCCATTGGTACAGCTGATGAGCATCTGTCATTAAATATTGAAATATTTTTTAATATAATAAAACTTTTTACAAATTTGGATTGCTGCTTTTTATTTTACATTGATCACTTAAATATTGTGCTGTTAGGGCTAACTCTGAATTCCAACGCTGAAATGTCATAGTTTTGTAAAAATATAAATATTTTTAAAATATTATACAATTTTTGCCATTCTTAACGCAGGTTCTTTTGCACGAATGTTATTTACTATTTCCAGTATAGAATTGACTTCCTTTACTGTTATTTTTGGTGGACTAACTTTGCATTTACTAAAATCTAAATTTAATATTTAATTTAATATAATTTTAATAATTTTATATTCTTTAAACTCTTATTCAAGTTTTTAACTTGAACCTTTATAAATTTTTAGTAAAATCTTTAGTCTTGATCTGGCCATAGAATTTTTATATTTTTCTCTGGAAAAAGTATCATAACCGATTAACGAAATATGAATACTAATTGGTAATTACATAAATTTCAAAATACAAGCTGAAAGATCTTTTAATTATTACAATTCAAATTTTTCTTAATTAAAACAAATTTTCTGCGAAATATTTAAAATTCTTAACAAAGCAAAAGTTAAAAAATACAATTTTACAAATACCAAAAATTACAAATCAAATTCAACTTGAACTAAATAAATTTCCGGTAAAATCTTTATTCTTCTTCGTCATTTACCTTTTCCAGACCATAAATAAGTTTTTTTCACCTAATTTTCCACGAAAAAGACAGCGTTGAAAATTCGAATTAAATATAAAGCAAATTTTTGATTTATAATATTTAACAAGAGAAATGGAGATAACAATAATTTTTATGTAAATGTGATTTAGAATTAAAAAGACACAATTATGATCCACATTCTTCTATTTGTTATAAAAGCAAAATTGAACACAAAAGTGATTCTAAGAAGTTATTCATGTCATCATTGAACTTTTCTTAAAACATGAATGATTGATAAAAACAATTTATTCAAAAATTATTACGTATTTCAGAAAATTATTGATATGTAGGCATTTAATGAATAAAAGTTACATAACTCTGTTCTTGTATATAAGTATCAGAATACACGGAAATAAATGCAAGTTCAGCACTGAAATCTGCAGTTTGACTTTCATTTTCAGTTTTAAATTTTCTGACTTTGCAAATATTTGGAGTCGGGAGTTTGGATTGATAATGGATTGATAAAAGTAACTGATAAAGTTAATAGAAATAATTTACCTAGAACATTTGTGCAGTGTCCTACAGAGCCTTTAGAGTTTTGGCACCATGGCTTTTTACCTCTATCCGTCACACAATCATGATAGACTTTTCCATTTTTCTCAAAAGGAATTGTACAGAAATCTCCTTTGTCAGTTTTAGCTGAAATATAATAAATAATGTAATTTTAATTATCTTAATTTATTATTATTTTTTATTATATTAAATAAAAAATGCCGTACGTCTATATGGACTGTTTGCGAAAATCAAAGAACACACACTCAAAAGTATTAAAGTGAAAAATTTAATCATTTATCTAAATATAAAATGTTAATAATAATAATAATAATAATAATAATAATAATAATAATCATTAATATATTATTATTATTATATTACATTGAAAAATAAAAATTAATTTACGTCAGATTTTATTTTAAATATAGAAAATATTTAATGTTGTTAAAATTTTAAACGGTTTTATACTATTTCGAATGGCCCATATAATTTGACCAAAGAGCAGTGTAAATGATTTATTGTTTAAATGATATATTTCAATTGGTTACTCAAAGTCGTATCAACACGTTTTACAATTGGATTTTCAAATAAATTTTCTCACATTTTATTAATTTTGTTTTTACCTTATATTTATGAATATTTTTATTGCCATTCACATTCTAATTTATGATTCTCGAATATCATTATGAAATGACAAACAAATCTAAGGATTAAAATATTTTTTATTATATCAATTATATGACATTTATCAATTAATTAATTTTATTTATAAATTATATTAATCGAAAAAACATTATTGTAATATGTAAAAATTTGTAAAACATTTGTAAAAATCACTTGAAAAAGGCAGTGCCGAAAATTCATGAATATCAAAAAATCATCGATATCTTTACTGATTCATAGTCAAACATTTTAATAAATACAATAAAAATAGTTATATAATGGCTTGCAGTAATATATATTAATATTAAATAATTTTAAAAAATATTCATTCTTTATTAATATTTTAAATTGCAATTCAATATTTTTTTTCAATAAATTTAATAAAAAAATTAATTATGGAAACAAATATAAAATTAATGCATATTATTTTACTATTTAGTTATTCATAAATTTTAGATATCCAAAACTTTTTCACTTAAAATGCTACTTCCTAAACGCTTTTTCCCATACTTTTTTGACTTGCGGCTCAATATAAAAGCCTGGAATTTTTCACACCACATCTGTTTTTATGGAACACTGTTTATTTATTACTAAACATTTATTAAATGAGATGGGTGAACGCCTGCTTTCCCGAACAAATCAGATTGATACGAGACTTTAAAGTCGATGACCAAATTCGTATTCTTTAAAATAATGCAAAATGTTTAGATTTTAAAATTTACATTATAAAATTTAAATTAAATAAATTAATTGAAGATTTATACAAAAACATTATTTTAACCCGTTTTGCATGTAGCTTTTAAAAACCACTTTCGAAAACATTAAAAAATGATGTCTCAAAATATCTTGTGTGGCTTTCTAAATTAAAAAATATGTTTTATTAAGCTGAATAAATGAAGCATTCGATTTTTTAATATAAAGTTTTCAAAGTTTCAACACCCTAACAATTTTAAATATTTTGAAAAAATATTCGAGGCATATAGTTTGGTATACACTGCCATACAGCATCTTCTTCCCGCAGGCTATTTGATTCATTTTAAACATAATTTTATTTTTCTATGGTTTAGCCCAGTGGTTCTCAATTAATATAAAAGCGCGAACACCATTCACATGATTTTTTTTACGCGGAACACTGACAAAAAAATACTTGCTCAAAATGAGTGACCAATCACAAATTACTATAAATCTGTTCGTAAACTTAANGCGGAACATAGGTTGAGAACCACTGGTTTAGTCATTTTTTATCATTGAAAATTAAATTGTATCAACAATGGATCTTGTAGTTTTATTTAGCCAATAAATCAAACTTTTTCATTCTACGAATTTTGCTGGTGTAAAATTTGCAAATTACACCTTTATAATAACATAGGGTGAAGAATGACCGGGGCGATAGAAGTGATGCTATACTTTTGAAATTTCACTATTCGCGGCTGAGTTAGAATTAAACCCGAAATTCATGAAATCATATTTGTTACAATATTAAATTATTAAAACGTGAATCAATCTTCTGTAAGTACCTCTATTCTTGTGAAATTCTAGATACACATTCTAATATTCTCTTTCCTAACATGGACTTTAGAATCTTCAAGAAAGGTTCTTCATTCAATCAAAGAATTACCAATCAAATAAATGTATCCCCTACATATAATTTGAACCAAATTTTTATTTCTTGGTAGAAAATTCTCCAAGATAAATATTGTCCAGGGTTTATTTTCTGAGAATATTATATTATATATTTTTGGGTGTTTATTTTGAGATTTGCTGTGTTTAGGGTTTTGAATACTTCTATGTATTTTAAGTGAAATTATTTGTTTGGGTTGGAAATAAGTATGTCGTCCAAATATGCTATTGTGTTTTTGTTGTTTTTCAGCGTTTGGTCCATGAAGCGTTGAAATGTTGCGGCTGCATTTCGTAAACCAAATGGAATTCGGTTGTATTTGTAGATGCCGATTGGTGTTACTATTGGTGGTTTTTTAATGTCCTCCTTTTTGATTGGAATTTGATGGTAGACTTTTTGTAGGTCAATTTTTGAGAAAATATTTGCTCCTTTGAGTCTGTCTATTATGTCTCTTATGACTGACCGTGGGTAGTTATCTGGCTCTGTAATTTTCTTGAGCATTCTTTAGTCTTTTTAATTGAAGATTTTAATAGTGGTGCCCGTGACAATGCAGGTTAAGATATTGACAAATATCCTGAAATAGGTTTTACTACGTTTCATACTAAATTTCATAAATCATATGCCGATGAATGCAAATTGTTACCGATAACAGTTGATATTGTAAAACATGTAATAAATTTATATATATTAATATTGTTGATTTAAGTACAAGTGTTACAGAGGGGTTATCATTATTTGTTTAAACCAGAACTGGCATCAGTATCTTATCAATTAATTAAGGTATTAGTTTGTTAAATTTTATTAATTGTTTCAATATTTTCGTCTACTTAAATATCAATCAATGAAAAGCAAAGTTTTTATGCTTCTTTTTATGTGAATAAATAAGATCAAGCCATAATTTATATAATGTAATTGTAATAGGTTATTTCAGAGATTCTCAATCTTTTTAAGATTGTGTACCTGTTAGTAAAGTACAATATGATGGCTTACCAGAAGGTAAATATATACGGGAAAATGAGTCCTGAAAAATTTCCAAGATATTCAAGTAATGACCTTTTTTCGTCACTTTGCTTCACTTAAAAATTTTGTCGATCATAAAAACAACTATCCCTACCACAATAACATTTCCATAAATTATCAACTAGTATTTTTTTAAAAAGGTTTTCATATACATAAACATGTACTATAAATTTTTACCCGGACATAGGTGTGATCGACATAGAAAAATAATATTACACAAAATAATGTTTTCTTTATTAATTCATCCTTTATCACTTACAGATATCGGGACGGCTTGGTTATTTGATTACCCTGACCTCTATGTTATATAGTAATAGCCACTTATATTTATCGTACCCGGTAGCATTCACGTTTTCTTGACTCATTTAAATAAGTCTCCAAATTATGCCATTATTTATCCTAAGTAGTTTAATGATTTATTTGCTGTAAATACACATGTAGTATATATTGTCTACTTGCCGTTAATAAATTAATTTCACGTAATTGTTCATTATTCTTCTCTAACAAATCCATAAAGAACATTGTGCTGGGACTTGCATTGCCAAACATACCTTCAAGATTTCCTCCTCAAACAACATTATTTAATACCTTCAATAAACCACTACTTCATACTCGTATATAATTTAAATAATAAACATAATACTGTTATACATGTTCAAGTTGCGATGAAATAAATCATCATTTGTTACGAAATTATTTTCCATTTCCCAATATTTTTTGATTATTTTGTTTTAAAATTAAGATAAAATAAAATGCAAAAATATTTATTTTTAAACAAGATTCATCAACTCACGATAAAGTATAATGATTCCCAAATTCCATTTCTTTCATTTATTAAAGGAATTTAAACAATATATAAAATACAATAATATAAGTAAATATTTAAAAAAGGATATAGTGTTTCACCTTATGGCTACCACTTTGAGTTGATATTGCTTTTGTTGATTACCTAGTTATTTTTAGTGGGATAATTAGTTTGTTTTAATTAGTATTTAAATACACATCAATATAAATATAAATTTTCAATAAAAGAAATTCAGATATTTTTTATTTTCAATTTATGTTTTATAAGCTTTCACAGTTTGATTTGACATAAATACTACGCCTTAAGATCAGCAAAGCCTAAATAAAATAATACCAAATTAAATAAAATAAATAATTATTAAAAATTAAAATCAAATTATTTTTTTGGATTTCACCGTTATAATTTTATTATAAAGTTACAAGGTTAATTTCATTCGGTTAAAGTTCAATTTTAACATTTATTAAATTGATATTAAAATTATTTGAATATTATTTTTCTTATAACAGTGAATGATAAAGAATTTAAAATACTCATAAAATATTTAGTTTGATAACATTTTGGCAGCAAAAAAATACAAGATTTTGGGTTAACTTTGATTTATCCAAATATTTTAGCACCGGGTTTCAATTTTCTAATTAAAGGCGAAACCAGATAAAAACATTTTTAAAAAGATTAAAAAATCTCTATGCCGTTTCAACAAGGCCAATTTGCACAATATTTAAATAACCAATTATTAAAGACAAAATCTTGTTGAAGAAGATGAGATGGATATACTTTATGAGAAACTCTTTTGACAAAAAACAATTTTATTATATTATCAAATTATTATTATCAAATTATTATATTAAATTCATGATGGATTGGTTAATACCTTTTCCTATACAGTCGTTAGAAGGAACGTCACAGATTTCTATAAACAAAATTAGATTGTTTTCAATTAAAAATAAAAATTAACCACATAATTTCCCATCGCATCGATATGAATAATTGTCATTCAATTTGTGACAGCTATCACAGTTTCCTTCACCTTTTTCATATGGTTTGTCCATATAAACTCTATTTAAAAGTTTTAGTAAAAAAGATTAAAGATTGTGGCTTACGGTGGATGAAAATTGCAAAAATAATAATCGGAATAAACTCCATCACGATTGCAACTTGTTAATGCACATCCAATATCTGTTGTTTTTGCATTGACAAGCTGGATTATACATTTATTATTATTATTATTATTATTATTATTATTATTATTATTATTATTATTATTATTATTATTATTATTATTATTATTATTATTATTATTATTATTATTATTATTATTATTATTATTATTATTATTATTATTATTATTATTATTATTATTATGTTAATTTATGTTATTTTTAGTTTTAGCTTTACAAATATCAACAAAATGTAATTGAAAAGTGTTCAATGGTTCAATATTGTTTTCAATATTGTTTTAATTTGAATAATTAAGAAGAAAAACAATCAAATGAAAATTGTTGTTTTAATGGAGAATTATGGAAATCGCAATGGGAATTATAATAAAATATCTTTTCTACTTGTTTATATCCATTGCAATATTTGCCATTGCATTTATTTGTGTCAAAATTATATGATGATTTCTGGTTGTAAAAATACAGAATAATTAGACTCAAGTTTTTAGGTTGGGGATCACTTGACCTTGTCATGAAACTGATTTGACCCATTTGTGATTCTGATGAACATCTGATTATAATTTATTATAATTTTATTGAAATAATTCTAAATATCTAACAAATTTGTATTATCACTTCCAACTTTACACTGATCACTCATAAATTGCGCTCGAAGGGCTAATTCTGTGTTCCACCGCTAAAATTATTATTTTAATATAAAAGATAAAATGACCAAGAATGTCATACAATTTTCGCCATTCTCAAAGTGGGCTCTTTTGCCCGTATATTGTTTACCAATTCCAAAACTGATTTCACTTCAGCCACTGATGATGTTGGAGCACCAACTTTGCATTTACTGAAATCTAAAATTAGAATTGAATAAGTTTGATTTATATTTTATTTTTTATTTTTTTCTTTAATTAATATAAAACTATATGTTACACTAATAACATACTGATAAAATGTATATTTTCATTAATTATCATTATTATTATTATTATTATTATTATTATTATTATTATTATTATTATTATCATTATTATTATTATTATTATTATTATTATTATTATTATTATTATTATTATTATTATTATTATTATTATAATTATTATTATTATTATTATTATTATTATTATTATTATCATTATTATTATTATTATTATTATTATTATTATTATTATTGTCATTATTTTTATTATTATTATTATCATTATTATGATTATGATTATGATTATTATTTTTTATCAAATGAATTCCATTTTACCTTGGGAACTACTTTTAATATTTTCTATATTTATAATTTTTACTTTGACTATATTTTTAATAAAAGTGCATTAGAGTTATTTTTTATTATTTGAATATACCTTCCTATTTTATAATTAAGTAAAAACCTTCATTTTGTCATCTTTTAGATTAATGTATATGATATAAAAAGGGATATTAAAAGTGAAAAAGACTTTGACATAAATACAACTTTCAATAGTTGAATTACAATTTATTATTGTATTAGAATTAACACTTTTCTCTGCTTTTGAATGGCTCAATATAATAAATTTATTATAGTTATTTACACTGCAGAGATTGATTAGTTTTTTAATTTTCCTGCATATTTACTATTTTATCAAAAAATAAAATTTAGTTTAATTATACAAAAATTTACAAAAATTCAATAAAAACCAATAAATTTTTATCCCTCAAGAATTTTAAATAGCAAATGTTCATCCTCATCATTATTAAATAATAAATTAAATGGTTTTTTTTCCTTTTTTACAATTTTTACTCATAAATTTACATAATAGGACCTTTTAAAAAGAAAGAAAAACTTTGACCTAGCAATTTTGGAAACTATAAATATTTCTAAAAAAGGATGCAAGCTATCAAATACTAAATGAGTTAATCACAACTTTTAATAGTTGAATTTCAATTTATTATTGTATTATTATTATATTATTATTATTATTATTTATTACTTTTATCTGCTTTCGAATGGCTTAAACTAATAAATTTATTATAATTATTTACACTGCGTAGATTGATCAGATTTTTTTCACCTGCATAAAATAAAATTTAGATTAATAAATAATAAATTATACAAAAATTTACGAAAATTCAATAAAAACCAATAAATTTTTATCCTGCAAAATTAGCTTAATATCTACAAAATTTAATATTGATAACATAATTTAGACTTAAAGTTTCATTCACTATTAAACAGATTGTTAGTAAATCGAAAACTTCAATATTCCAGAAAACATTCAGAAAAAATGAAATTGTTAAAAAAGATTATTTAAGAATATATGAAAAAATCAAAATTACCTTGAACATTGGCACAATAAGAAACAACATCTTGGGAATTTTTACACCATGGCTTTTTGTCTCCTTCCTTTGTACAATCATGATAAACTTTACCATTATGTTCAAAAGGTATTTTACAAAATTCCCCATTTTCGGTTTTGGCTAAAATGTAATTAGTGATAAAATTCATATTTTGATAAATTGATAAAAATAAATAAAAATCATACGTCTATAAAGAGCTTCGGCTAAAATCATGGAACAAATGCCCAATAGAAATAAATTTCTTAATACAATCATTTATCTAAATATAATAATAATAATAATAATAATAATAATAATAATAATAATAATAATAATAATAATAATAATAATAATAATAATAAAAAAAATCAGTGGTGAAATTGAAAAAGCAGTTCTTAAAATAATAATTATAATAATAATAATATTAATAATAATAAATTCAAATAGGAATATAAATAATGTATTAATATGATAAATATAAAATGATATAAATTTAAAATGATATAAATTTAAAAGTTAAATAATAAATCGCAGTAATATAAATGTAATTTAAAAATAATTTTGATTATCTGTAGCATAAATTAATACTTTTCATATGAAGTTTGTTAAGTGTTTTGTACGAATCATAAATAATCAATTTATTTCGAAAGATTTGCGCCTGAATAAATTTCAAAATATTGATAAACTCTAAACTTCATTTTATTTATTAAAAAATCTTGACTATGAATCATTAAATATATTGAGTTTTTTGATATATTTACTGATTCATGGTCAAGCTTTTTTAATAAATACAATGGAAAAGAAATAACTGGTGAAATTTGAAAAAAGAAACTTCATTTGTAAATATGGTTGAAATTTTTTTTATGTTCTCCGCATATTTGAGTTAAAATAATATTTAATTTTTAATGAAATTTCTAATATCTAAGTTTTTATAATAATTAATAATTATAATTATAATAAATAATTATAATTATTATTATATGAATCATTTTTGTTATTATAAATATTAATTTTCTATATTATTATTTTTATTATTATTAAAACAAGTTTAATTTTTCTTACTTGTAATTTAATATCTTTCTTTTTTTGATACTGTTAATAAAAGATTACAATCTCAACTTTATTTATAGGCTTTTTTTTCAATATGTTACTACGCAGGTTGTTTAATATTTATAAAATGAACTTATTTTAAACCAATTTTGATATTATTACTCCATTTGATATTACTCCATTTCCGACTATTTTAGCAACATAAAACAAAATTACATTTGTCAAATATACAGGGCTACTTTAAAATAAAAAATAATTTTCAATTGAATTAATGGGCGTTTTGAATTATTATTATAAAATGAATAATATTTTTTGCAACTAGTATATCTTCAATTTTTAAGTTAATAATCTAAGTTTGAATATAATCTGTAATATAAACATTGTAAATTATTATCCTGCAAATAAAGTAGATCAAATTAATTCAAAAAATAATTATAAATTTTCTTTTGATGGATTTTAGACTGTTTCATAAATTTTAAAAATATTTTTTCTTATTTAGAAATATTTATTAAAAAGCTTGAAGACAACGAATCAGTAAATATATCAAAAACATCGATATATTTATGTATAGATTTATAATAAATACTACTGAAAAGAAATCATTTGTGAAATCGGAAAAATAAGTTCTTATAATATCATTTGGAAATGTTTCAATGTCATGGCAAGAGAATTAATTGATTTAGATATTTTATTTACAAAAGAAAATATATTTCATAAGATATGGTGAAAATAAGTCAAGAAGTGACTAAAAATTTTTTTAATGTTGTGATGTTGATGGCATTGAAAGGTAGAAAAATATGTAATTTTTTTTAATATTTTTAATAAATAACAAACCAAATTAAAAGATGGTGTAGATTACTAAGCATCGAACAAAAACTTAAGGCAATAAAGAAGGTAGAGAATATTAAATCTATCGTAAACTTAGCCAAATACCTTGATATTGTAAGAACGAAGATTAGAGAATGTAGATCTAATAAATGTTAGTTATTTTACCAGGAATAAATTATCGGCAATTGTGACCTCTGCAGCGGAATATTTAGAAGAGTTTAGCAAAATAATTATTGAGTAGAAATACTTGACTGGCCCCACATAATTTATATAAAAAGGTACTCCACAAAATCCTCGAAAATACGTCAATCCAAGAGCCTTCGAAAACATCAACATAAACCTATGGCAGTATATTACAAATCGCAAAGATCTGAAGGGCTTATTATTTGAAGAGTGATTAAGAAACAAATTTGTTGTAGAAGTGAAACAATATCTGAAACAAAATCAACTTCCGCAAAGAGCTTTATTAGATCTCAATAATGCTTTATCCCATCCCACAAACATACAAATTGTCTCATATAGATAATGTTTTTGTCTGAAAACATTGAATTTGTATATTCTGGTTCTTGTTCTTTCCTTGATATCACTTTGATATTGTTAAACACCACCATATTATTCAAAATTCTTAAATGAAAATTTACATATTTTTCTATCTTTCAATGCCATCAACATCACAACATTAAAAATGTTTTTAGTCACTTCTTGACTTATTTTCACCATATCTTATGAAATATATGTTCTTTTGTAAATAAAATATCTAAATCAATTAATTCTCTTGCCATGACATTGAAACATTTCCAAATAATATAATAAGAACTTATTTTTCCGATTTCACAAATGATTTCTTTTCAGTAGTATTTATTATAAATCTATACATAAATACATCGATGTTTTTGATATATTTACTGATTCATTGTCTTCAAGCTTTTTAATAAATATTTCTAAATAAGAAAAATTATTTTTAAAATTTAGGAAAAAATCTAACATCCATTAAAGAAAATTTATAATTATTTTTTGAATTAATTTGATCTTCTTTATTTGCAGAATAATAATTTACAGTGTTTATATTACAGATTATAATTCCAACTTAGATTCCAACCTAAAAATTGAAGATATACTAGTTGCAAAAAAGTATTATTTATTTTAAAGTAGTCCTGTATATTTGACAAATAAAATTATGTTTTATGTTAATAAAATAGTCGGAAATGGAGTACATTTATTTAGAATTTAAATCTTAAAATTTGTTTACAATAAGTTCATTTTATAAATATTAAACAACCTGCGTAGTAACATATTGAAAAAAAAGCTTATAAATAGAGTTGAGATTGTAATCTTTTATTAACAGTATTAATAAAAGAAAGCCATTATTTTACAAGTAAGAAAATCTTTAGTTGCTTAAATAATAAAAATAATGAATAATAATAATAATAATAATATAATAATAATAATAATAATAATAATAATAATAATAATAATAATAATAATAATAAATAATAATAATAATAATAATAATAATAATAATAATAATAATAATAATATAATAATAATAATAATATAATAATTATTATTATTATTATTATTATTATTATTATTATTATTATTATTATTATTATTATCATTATTATTATTATTATTTTATTGTTATTAGGAAAATTATTATTTTACTCAAATATGCGGAGAACATATTTGCATGCGTTAAAAAATATCAACCATATTTACAAATGAAGTTTATTATAAAATTTTAACTTTATTTAACATACAATTATAACAATCAGAAATTTATTGCAAATATGCGGAAAGTATTAAATTCTATATTTTCAATTTTACGAATAATTCTTAATTTCTTTGATTGGAATAACTTATATATGAAATTAGTATCGTATCAGTGAAAGACTCGAAGATACCATAAAAATACAGTATCAAAATATTATTTTTATATAATAATTAACTTATTATATTTGACGCGTTAATTATATGGGTTAATTCAGTTTGGAAATAGCAAACACTTTATTTTTTTCAGAAATTTTAAATAAAAATTATTGTTTAATAAATATTCATTACATATATAACTACAAAACACATGAAAGTTGGCTAATTATCAATATTTTGAAATTTATTCAGGCTCAAATCTTTCGAAATAAATTGATTATTTATGATTCGTACAAAACACTTAACAAAATTCATATTAAAAGTACTAATTTATGCTACAGATAAACAAAATTGTTTTTAAATTATATTTATATAACTGCGATTTATTATTTAACTTTTAATAGTTAGTTAAACAATTTATATCATTTTATATTTATCATTTTAATACATTATTTCTATTTCTATTTCTATTTCTATTTGTTAGTATTATTATTATTATTATTATTATTATTATTATTATTATTATTATTATTATTATTATTATTATTATTATTATTATTATTATTATTATTATATTTAGATAAATAATGGTATTAAGAAATTTATTTCTATTGGGCATTTGTTCCATGATTTTAGCCGAAGCTCTTTATAGACGTATGATTTTTTTTTATTTTTATCAATTTATCAAAATATGAATTTTATCACTAATTACATTTTAGCCAAAACCGAAAATGGTGAATTTTGTAAAATACCTTTTGAACATAATGGTAAAGTTTATCATGATTGTACAAAGGAAGGAGACAAAAAGCCATGGTGTAAAAATTCCCAAGATGTTGTTTCTAATTGTGCCAATGTTCAAGGTAATTTTGATTTTTTCATATATTCTTAAATAATCTTTTTTAACAATTTCATTTTTTCTGAATGTTTTCTGTAATATTTAAGTTTTCGATTTACTAACAATCTGTTTAATAGTGAATGAAACTTTAAGTCTAAATTATGTTATCAATATTAAATTTTGTAGATATTAAGTTAATTTTGCAGGATAAAAATTTATTGGTTTTTATTGAATTTTTGTAAATTTTTGTATAATTTATTATTTATTAATCTAAATTTTATTTTATGCAGGCGAAAAAAATCTAATCAATCTACGCAGTGTAAATAATTATAATAAATTTATTAGTTTAAGCCATTCGAAAGCAGATAAAAGTAATAAATAATAATAATAATATAATAATAATACAATAATAAATTGAAATTCAACTATTAAAAGTTGTGATTAACTCATTTAGTATTTGATAGCTTGCATCCTTTTTTAGAATATTTATAGTTTCCAAAATTGCTAAGGTCAAAGTTTTTTTTCTTTTTAAAAGGTCTATTATATAAATTTATAAGTAAAAATTTAATTTATTATTTAATAATCATGAGAATGAACATTTGCTATTTAAAATTCTTTTAAATTTCGTGTTTGATTTGTTGTTCTCTTAAAATACAAAATGTTTCATAGGTGCATCAAATGCAGTAAAGGATAAAATAGGAATTTATGACAAATTAGAGGACTAACCATTTATACAATATTTATACAATATATACATATACGATTAATAAAACCATTATAGCATGTCAATATTAAACATTTTGTATTTTTGACAATGATTATGCAGGTTAGGTTATGATTTACCTAACTTTAACTAACTTGTGAAATCTATTTTAGTGACAATCATGCAAATATCGTACTAAACAATATCACTTTTAACACCATATTAATTTATATAAAAAATGAGAAAATCAGGGTTCTTATAAAATAAGAATGATTATAGAAATAAATAAAAATAACTCTAATGTATTTTTCATTATAAATATAGTCAAAGTAAAGATTATAAAACTAAAACTAAAAATAATAATAATAATAATAATAATAATAATAATAATAATAATAATAATAATAATAATAATAATAATAATTATAATAATAAAACAATAAAATGATAATTTAAGCCTTTTGCTGCAAATAATGTATTTATTGAAAATATTTTTGACTATAAGATAGATAGATTGACAAGGATCTTATAGTCGAAAAGCTTTTCATTAAATACATTATTTGCAGCAAAAGTCTTAAATTATCATTTTATTGCTTTAAATAATAAATGCTGCTACCAAGAAATCATCACTTTTATACTAATAATAATAATAATAATAATAATAATAATAATAATAATAATAATAATAATAATAATAATAATAATAATAATTAATAATAATAATAATAATAATAATAATAATAATAATAATAATAATAATAATGATTATCAATGAGAATATACGTTTTATCAGTATGTTATTATTGTTCCTTGAAAAGTATCAATCAAACTTTTTCAATTCTAAATTTAGATTTCAGTAAATGCGAAGTTGGTGCTCCAACATCATCAGTGGCTGAAGTGAAATCAGTATTGGAATTGGTAAACAATATACGGGCAAAAGAGCCCGCTTTGAGAATGGCAAAAATTGTATGACATTCTTGGTCATTTTATCTTTTATAATAAAATAATAATTTTAGCGGTGGAACACAGAATTAGCCCTACGAGCGCAATTTATGAGTGATCAGTGTCAAGTTGGAAGTGATAATACAAATTTGTTAGATATTTAGAATTATTTCAATAAAATTATAATAAATTATAATCAGATGTTCATCAGAATCACCAATGGGTCAAATCAGTTTCATGACAATGTCAACTGATCCCCAACCTAAACAATGGAGTCAATTTATTCTGAAATTTTACAACCAGAAATCCTCATATGATTTTGACACAAATAAATGCAATGGCAAATATTGCAATGGATATAAACAAGTAGAAAAGATATTTTATTTTAATTTTCATTGTACTTCTATTGTCCATTGAAACAACAATTTTCATTTATTTTGTTTTACCTCTTAATTATTCAAATCATAACAACATTAAAATGGATTGATCTAAAACTTTTTATTCAACAAGAACCATTTAACACTTAATTACATTTTGTTAATATATGTAAAATAGTTTGATATGATTTATTTGATTTGTTATTAATAGTTTGAAAAATAAAGCTAAAACTAAAAATAACATAATTATATAATAATAATAATAATAATAATAATAATAATAATAATAATAATAATAATAATAATAATAATAATAATAATAATAATAATAATAATAATAATAATAATAATAATAATAATAATAATAATAATAATAATATATATATAATAATAATAATTTATTCAAGTGAGACATCGACAAAAATATTTACACCATTACTTTATAAGTTAAAAATGCCTAAAGGTAATTGGTTGCACTTGTAAACAGTTTCTGTGTATCGACTAATTTTTTAGTCCGCCAGAGGTGATTATGATTTTTCATCCGCCATGTTTACAAGTTTACAGATTTTTTCTGTGACCAAGCTATTTTGCAAGCGATGTGATTTCCAGTGTACCGGGGAAAGTATGCAATAGAGTTGAATCAACAATATTGTATACTTACCTGGCGCGAAGAGAAATCTTCGTGTCTCCCGCATAGTACTGATGAGAGCCAAAAGCTCGAAACTAGTCTACTATTGGAATTTGCACTGGGTATCACAAAGCTTGTACTGTTTATTTTATTCAAGTGAGACATCCGACAAAAGTATTTTTACACCATTACTTTATAAATAATAATAATAATAATAATAATAATAATAATAATAATAATAATAATAATAATAATAATAATAATAATAATAATAATAATAATAATAATTATAAATGTATAATCCAGCTTGTCAATGCAAAAACAACAGATATTGGATGTGCATTAACAAGTTGCAATCGTGATGGAGTTTATTCCGATTATTATTTTTGCAATTTTCATCCACCGTAAGCCACAATCTTTAATCTTTATTACTAAGACATTTAAATAGAGTTTATATGGACAAACCATATGAAAAAGGTGAAGGAAACTGTGATAGCTGTCAGAAATTGAATGACAATTATTCATATCGATGCGATGGGAAATTATGTGGTTAATTTTTATTTTTAATTGAAAACAATCTAATTTTGTTTATAGAAATCTGTGACGTTCCTTCTAACGACTGTAAAGGAAAAGGTATTAACGAATCCATCATCAATGCTTATTAATTTGAATTTTGATTGTTAGAGGAATTGCAAAAACAAGTAGAAAGTGGAGAACTTTGTGAAGATTTGGATTCATCATTTTGCAAATTAAATGAATCGGTTTGTCCAAACATTGAATTACTACCAGAAGATCAAAAATTAATGATGCAAAGCAAATGCAAGAAAACCTGCAAGTCAGTATAATTATTTTCTATCCATAATTTCCTTTTTAATTTTCAAGCAAAATTTGATTTAATAAAATTGTTTTTTGTCAAAAGATTTTCTCATAAAATATATGCATCTCATCTTCTTTAACAACGATTTTGTCTTTAACTTCTCAAGTGGTTTATTTTGTCAAACGAAATGCGCTCCTCCGCGGCGAGTTTTCTTATCCGCTAGCGTATATATACGTCTTGGGCATAGTGTTACTAAAAATAAAATAATATCTTATTGGATGATATTTATTATGATAATATGTTAACAAAATTAATATTTATTATATATTTTATTCGTCTTATGCGTTTTGTAATGCTTATGTTGATGACTTATATATCCGTCATAGCCACTTAAGAGACTAATAGTTGGTTATTTAAAACAAACACGATATTTGAACCGCTTATTATGCAAATTGGTCTTGTTGAAACGGCATAGAAATTTCTTTAATCTTTTTTAAAAATGTATTTATCTAGTTTCACCTTTAATCAGAAAATTGAAACCTGGTGCTAAAATATTTGGATAAATCAAAGTTAACCCAAAATCTTGTATTTTTTTGCTGACAAAATGTTATCAAACTAAATATTTTATGAGTATTTTATATTCTTTATTCTTCACTGTTATAAGAAAAATAATATTCAAATAATTTTAATATCAATTTAATAAATGTTAAAATTGAACTTTAACCGAATGAAATTAACCTTGTAACTTTATAATAAAATTATAACGGTGAAATCCAAAAAATAATTTGATTTTAATTTTTAATTATTATTTCTTTTATTTAATTTGGCATTATTTTATTTAGGCTTTGCTGATCTTAAGGCGTAGTATTTATGTCAAATCAAACTGTGAAAGCTTATAAAACATAAATTGAAAATAAAAAATATCTGAATTTCTTTTATTGAAAATTTATATTTATATTGATGTGTATTTAAATACTAATTAAAACAAACTAATTAATCCCACTAAAAATAACTAGGTAATCAACAAATGCAATATCAACTCAAAGTGGTAGCCATAAGGTGAAACCTTTTTTAAATATTTGCTTATATTATTGTATTTTATATATTGTTTAAATTCCTTTAATAAATGAAAGAAATAGGAATTTGGGAATCATTATACTTTATCGTGAGTTGATGAATCTTGTTTAAAAATAAATATTTTTCTATTTATTTTATCTTAGTTTTAAAACAAAATAATCAAAAAATATTGGGAAATGGAAAATAATTTCGTAACAAATGATGATTTATTTCATCGCAACTTGAACATGTATAACAGTATTATGTTTATTATTTAAATTATATACGAGTATGAACGTAGTGGCTTTATTGAAGGTAGGGAAACTAATGTTTTTTTGAGGAGAAAGCTGAAGGGGATGTTGGAAATGCAAGTCCATTGCATAACAATGTTTATGCAAAATTAGTTAGAGAAGAATAATTAACAATTACGTGAAATTAATTTATTAACGGCAAGTAGACAATATATACTACATGTGTATTTACAGCAATATAAATCATTAAACTACTTAGGATAAATAATGGCATAATTTGGAGACTTATTTAAATGAGTCAAGAAAACGTGAATGCTACCGGGTACGATAAATATAAGTGGCTATTACTATATAACATAGAGGTCAGGGTAATCAATAACCAAGCCGTCCCGATATCTGTAAGTGATAAAGGATGAATTAATAAAGAAAACATTATTTTGTGTAATATTATTTTTCTATGTCGATCACACCTATGTCCGGGTAAAAATTTATAGTACATGTTTATGTATATGAAAACCTTTTTAAAAAAATACTAGTTGATAATTTATGGAAATGTTATTGTGGTAGGGATAGTTGTTTTTATGATCGACAAAATATTTAAGTGAAGCAAAGTGACGAAAAAAGGTCATTACTTGAATATCTTGGAAATTTTTCAGGACTTATTTATTTTTATCACATAGAAAGTAGCATAAAAACTTTGCTTTTCATTGATTGATATTTAAGTAGACGAAAATATTGAAACAACTAATAAAAGTTTACAAACTTTTACCTTCATTAATTGATAAGATACTGATGCCAGTTCTGGTTTAAACAAATAATGATGACCCCTCTGTAACACTTGTACTTAAATCAACAATATATATATATATATATATATATATATTTAGTATGAAACGTAGTAAAACCTATTTCAGGATATTTGTCAATATCTTAACCTGCATTGTCACGGGTACCACTATTAAAATCTTCAATTAAAAAGACTAAAGAATGCTCAAGAAAATTACAGAGCCAGATAACTACCCACGGTCAGTCATAAGAGACATAATAGACAGACTCAAAGGAGCAAATATTTTCTCAAAAATTGACCTACAAAAGTCTACCATCAAATTCCAATTAAAAAGGAGGACATTAAAAACCACCAATAGTAACACCAATCGGCATGTACAAATACAACCGAATTCCATTTGGTTTACGAAATGCAGCCGCAACATTTCAACGCTTCATGGACCAAATGCTGAAAAACAACAAAAACACAATAGCATATTTGGACGACATACTTATTTCCAACCCAAACAAATAATTTCACCTAAAATACATAGAGGAAGTATTCAAAACCCTAAACACAGCAAATCTCAAAATAAACATCCAAAAATGCGAATTTCTGAAAAAAGAAATTAACTTCCTCGGACACAGACTGAAGGAAAAATGCACTAAACCAATCGAAAAAAATATAAACTCCATCCAACTATTTAAACTGCCAAACACAAATAGATAACTCAGGCGATTCCTGTTTATGGTAACGTTTAACAATGCTTATATACCCAACTGCGGCCAACTCTTAGCTCCTCTAAACGACCTAATCAAAACAGGACGAAACGTCACAATAAGCTGGGCTGAGGAAACAATAAAAAACTTCAAAAACCAAAAACAAGTTTGTCTCAAGCCACACTACTTTGATACCCGGATCCCAGATTAGACTACAATCTAGCAACAGATTGTTCCGGTTTCGCAATATGGGCAACCCTTTACCAAGACAATGAATTCGGCAAACAACCAATCGGGTTCTTCTCCAAGAAATTAAAAATACACTAGACAAGATACTCAACATTCGATCGAAGTTATAAAACACTTTCAACACCTACTAGAAGCAAGGAACTTCAAGATTTGTACTGACCACAAACATCTTACAAAGGCGATCTAAATGAAAAATCCATCACCAAGACAAATAAGGCAATAAATCTACATATCCCAATTTAATTGTACAGTCAATTATGTCGCGGGAGTAGCAAACATAGCAGCTGACACTGTCAAGAACCGAAACAGACATAAATGCACTCAAATTCAGCGAAATGTTTGAAGTCGAAACCATCAAAAACAAACAATCAGAAACACTGAAAGAATTTGAAATATAAAAATATAGAAACGCGCACACTTAACTCAAACACACATACATCCCAGCAGCCCCAACACAAATATTAAGGTGACTCTGCTGGGCTCTATAAACTTTCCTACAGACAATCAACTACTAACATAACAATCAAAATACACAATAAGGGATATTGTCCTAAACTTGTTTGTGAAATTGCGGTACATAAATCTGTTGCCTTTTAATTAGTAATTGGATAATAAGATCTGCTATAGGCACTCCTGCTATCAAGATAGTGCCATCTTTACGATCAAGAAACATTTCTGTTTGTTGTGGAATGAATAAGAATAGAATTTTAATTTATAAAAGTCAGCCTGTTGCTTATAACTCGCAATCTTTTGAAGAATTCATAGGGGATCTTATATTAAGAACAAGAAATTTAAATATGGGGCCATGTGTTTTTATAATAGATAATGTGTCATTTCATAAATGCTCAAATATTAGGGCATTAGTCGAGAATTCTGGTGTTCCTTTGAGGATTTTGCCACCATACACACCTTTTCTAAATCCAATTGAAAATATGTTTTCAAAATAGAAAGAATTTGTTAAAAGAAGATGCCCTAATACCGAACAAGAGTTATTGGAATTGATTTATAATGAATCCCTGCTGATAAATACATCTGATTGCAATGGAATTTTTAGGAATATGCTTTCATATATTCCCAGATGCATAGCAGAAAAAGAAATCTTGGATTAAATTATATTTAGTAAATTAATATTACATACTCATGTCATGTTTTTAAAATATATTGTGTTAATTATTATATTTTTTATAACCAATAATTTATTCAAAGTCAATATGAGAGGATTCAAACTGAATATGAAAACCCTGTATTTGTTTATCAACAAATTGTTTTACTGAAGTTTGAATTTATATTTACTATCAAATTATAAAAACTAGCAATTGTACATTTTGATGTGTACATTTATAAAATTCTTAAAGGATTAATTCATATTTATGGATGAAAATAATTACTAGGAAAGATAAGGTGACGACGTCCCGCTTTCGGCGGGACAGTCCCGATTTTTCACGATTTATCCTGCGTTCCGCAATGTTTTTCAAAAGTCCCGACTTTTAAAATTAAGTTAAATTTTATATTTATGAAAATCATTGTTTTGCATTATAAGAATCCTACGGACTAATAAGACTAACATATTGCTTTTCTTACCCAGTTACATTGTATTTGTTTCTCAGATGATACACTTCGTGTTCGTACTGCGTGCTAGGAAGCTAATTAAACAAATAAATATTACAAATCTGCTACTTACCATAGAAAATTAAGGTAAGTAATTTATTTATATATTTCATAAATACATAAATTTTTTTAAACTTAGCTTAAAATACTCATAGTCTTCAATTTTATATTGATAACAAAAAGTATATCACTGACCCTAATCTTAAAAGAAATTTTAGAAAGAAATATAAAAATAAAATTTTTTGCAAATATTTTAAGTTAATCAAACTAATAATATGTCAAGGAATAAAATATTATACAATTTTTGATATCTATAAATTGTACTTATGTTAAAAATCAAAAAATATTAACATATTATTTTTATTCTATATGAAAATTTTTGTTCATACCCCCCTCCTTCAAAGTTGTCCCGCTTTGCCCATCTAAAAATTTGGTCACTTAAGTAGGGAGAAATAGTAAAGATTGAAATTGACGGATTGTGAATTAATTTTTAATAATTTGATTGTTTAACTGAAATGACTCAAGTGGAATTATGAATGAAATTAAATAAATATTTTTCAATTTGAAATAAAATTTTTTAATATAAATTTTTTAATTAAATTATTATTATTATTATATTATTGTATTTTTACTATTTTAATGAATGTTTTACAGACGAGAACCTTTGATAGATTTTAGCATTGTTCCTAATCTAATATATAAAGATGAAAGTTTGTTTGTTTGTTTCTTTTCTATAGAATTCCTCACCGTTGGACCTAGAGTGCTGAAATTTTGCATGTGGCCCTTTTTTGACTTGGGACAAGTCATAGGTTATGTTTCACCCCCAGGTGACCACCCCTAGGGTACCCTTAGTCGGTTTTTTGTCTGTCCGGTCAACAATTTATCATATAAATTATAATTTATTACATGCTTGCTACTTGCAGTTGAAAGTAATATAATTTAGTCAAAGGTTTTCAAAGCAGAATAAAAACATGGAGAATTTGAATTTTATTTGATTAGTGAACCAGTTTGCAATTGGAAAAATAATGCCAGCTATTTTTCGATTAAAATTGGAGTGCTTTTTTGACTTTACAAATTGAAATTTATTTTGAAAGCTTTTCTTATTGTGAATTAAATATGGAATTGAAGCTGTTATAAAATTAATACTGGAACCTAATAACATCATTAAACAAAAAATTAATTTAAATGAATTATTATAATAAATGTAAACTCGGCAAAGTCGGGTACAACAGCTAGTCATTTATAAATAAGTATTATGAAAATTTAATCAAAAAATGTATTCAATTTTATTTTAATACCAAAAATTATTTAAATTAATAAAAAATCCATTTAATATGACATTAGTATAGTGTTTCACCTTATGGCTACCACTTTGAGTTGATATTGCTTTTGTTGATTACCTAGTTATTTTTTAGTGGGATAATTAGTTTGTTTTAATTAGTATTTAAATACACATCAATATAAATATAAATTTTCAATAAAAGAAATTCAGATATTTTTTATTTTCAATTTATGTTTTATAAGCTTTCACAGTTTGATTTGACATAAATACTACGCCTTAAGATCAGCAAAGCCTAAATAAAATAATACCAAATTAAATAAAATAAATAATTATTAAAAATTAAAATCAAATTATTTTTTTGGATTTCACCGTTATAATTTTATTATAAAGTTACAAGGTTAATTTCATTCGGTTAAAGTTCAATTTTAACATTTATTAAATTGATATTAAAATTATTTGAATATTATTTTTCTTATAACAGTGAAGAATAAAGAATATAAAATACTCATAAAATATTTAGTTTGGTAACATTTTGGCAGCAAAAATACAAGATTTTCGGTTAAATTTGATTTATCCAAATATTTTAGCACCAGGTTTCAATTTTCTGATTAAAGGTGAAACTAGATAAATACATTTTTAAAAAGATTAAAAAAATCTCTATGCCGTTTCAACAAGGCCAATTTGCACAATATTTAAATAACCAATTATTAAAGACAAAATCTTGTTGAAGAAGATGAGATGGATATATTTTATGAGAAACTCTTTTGACAAAAAACAATTTTATTATATTATCAAATTATTATTATCAAATTATTATATTAAATTCATGATGGATTGGTTAATACCTTTTCCTTTACAGTCGTTAGAAGGAACGTCACAGATTTCTATAAACAAAATTAGATTGTTTTCAATTAAAAATAAAAATTAACCACATAATTTCCCATCGCATCGATATGAATAATTGTCATTCAATTTCTGACAGCTATCACAGTTTCCTTCACCTTTTTCATATGGTTTGTCCATATAAACTCTATTTAAAAGTTTTAGTAAAAAAGATTGAAAATTGTGGCTTACGGTGGATGAAAATTGCAAAAATAATAATCGGAATAAACTCCATCACGATTGCAACTTGTTAATGCACATCCAATATCTGTTGTTTTTGCATTGACAAGCTGGATTATACATTTATTATTATTATTATTATTATTATTATTATTATTATTATTATTATTATTATTATTATTATTATTATTATTATTATTATTATTATTATTATTATTATTATTATTATTATTATTATTATTATTATTATTATTATTATTATTATTATTATTATTATTATTATTATTATTATTATTATTATTATTATTATTATTATTATTATTATTATTATTATTATTATTATTATTATTATTATTATTATTATTATTATTATTATTTTATTATTATTATTATTATTATTATTATTATTATTATTATTATATAATTATTATTATGTTATTTTATGTTATTTTTAGTTTTAGCTTTATTTTTCAAACTATTAATAACAAATCAAATTAATCATATCAAACTATTTTACAAATATCAACAAAATGTAATTGAAAAGTGTTCAATGGTTCAATATTGTTTTCAATATTGTTTTAATTTGAATAATTAAGAAGAAAAACAATCAAATGAAAATTGTTGTTTTAATGGAGAATTATGGAAATTGAAATAGGAATTATAATAAAATATCTTTTTTACTTGTTTATATCCATTACAATATTTGCCATTGCATTTATTTGTGTCAAAATTATATGATGATTTCTGGTTGTAAAAATACAGAATAAATTGACTCCAGTTTTTAGGTTGGGGATCACTTGACCTTGTCATGAAACTGATTTGACCCATTTGTGATTCTGATGAACATCTGATTATAATTTAATATAATTTTATTGAAATAATTCTAAATATCTAACAAATTTGTATTATCACTTCCAACTTTACACTGATCACTCATAAATTGCGCTCGTAGGGCTAATTCTGTGTTCCACCGCTAAAATTATTATTTTATTATAAAAGATAAAATGACCAAGAATGTCATACAATTTTCGCCATTCTCAAAGCGGGCTCTTTTGTCCGTATATTGTTTACCAATTCCAAAACTGATTTCACTTCAGCCACTGATGATGTTGGAGCACCAACTTTGCATTTACTGAAATCTAAATTTAGAATTGAATAAGTTTGATTTATATTTTACTTTTATAAAATGACAATAAAAACATACTGATAAAACGTACATTTTCATTAATTATCATTATTATTATTTTTATGATTATTATTATTATTATAATTAATATTATTATTATTATTATTATTATTATTATTATTATTATTATTATTATTATTATTATTATTATTATTATTATTATTATTATTATTATTATTATTATTATTATTATTATGATTATTATGATTATGATTATGATTGTTATTTTTTATCAAATGAATTCCATTTTACCTTGGGAACTACTTTTAATATTTTTTATATTTATAGTTTTTACTTTGACAATATTTATAATGAAAAATGCATTAGAGTTATTTTTTATTATTTCAATATACCTTCCTATTTTATAATTAAGTAAAAACCTTGATTTTGTCATCTTTTAGGTAAATGTATATGGTGTTAAAAGTGATATGAAAAGTGACTTTGATATAAATATCTTTTTGGAAACTTTGAATATTTCTAAAAAGGATGCAAGCTATCAAATACTAAATGAGTTAATCACAACTTTCAATCGTTGAATTACAATTTATCATTGTATTATTAATAACACGTTTCTCTGCTGTTGAATGGCTCAAAATAATAAAATTATTATAATTATTTACACTGCGTGGATTGATTAGATTTTTATTTTTTCTGCATATTTACTATTTTATCAAAAAATAAATTTAGTTTAATAAATAATAAATTGTACAAAAATTTACAAAAATTCAATAAAAACCAATAAATTTTTATCCTGCAAAATTAACTTAATATCTACAAAATTTAATATTGATAACATAATTTAGACTTAAAGTTTTATTCACTATTAAACAGATTGTTAGTAAATCGAAAACTTAAATATTACAGAAAACATTCAGAAAAAATGAAATTGTTAGAAAAGATTATTTGCGAATATATGAAAAAATCAAAATTACCTTGAACATTGGCACAATAAGAAACAACATCTTGTGAATTGTTGCACCATGGCTTTTTGTTTCCTTCCTTTGTACAATCATGATAAACTTTACCATTATGTTCAAAAGGTATTTTGCAAAATTCCCCATTTTCGGTTTTGGCTAAAATGTAATTAGTGATAAAATTAATAGTTTGATAAATTGATAAAAATAAATAAAAATCATACGTCTATAAGTAGCTTCGGCTAAAATCATGGAACAAATACCAAATAGAAATAAATTTCTTAATACAATCATTTATCTAAATATAATAATAATAATAATAATAATAATAATCAATAATAAAAAAAATCAGTGGTGAAATTGAAAAAGCAGTTCTTAAAATAATAATTATAATAATAATAATAATAATAATAATAATAATAATAATAATAATAATAATAATAATAATAATAATAATAATAATAATAATAATAATAATAATAATAATAATAATAATAATAATAATAATAATAATAATAATATTAATAATAATAAATTGAAATAGGAATATAAATAATATATTAATATGATAAATATTAAATGATATAAATTGTTTAACTAACTATTAAAAGTTAAATAATAAATCGCAGTAATATAAATGTAATTTAAAAATAATTTTGATTATCTGTAACATAAATTAATACTTTTCATATGAATTTTGTTAAGTGTTTTGTACGAATCATAAATAATCAATTTATTTCGAAAGATTTGCGCCTGAATAAATTTCAAAATATTGATAAACTCTAGTAGCCAACTTTCATATGTTTTGTAGTTATATATAATGAATAAATATTAACCAATAATTTTTATTTAAAATTTCTGAAAAAAATAAAGTGTTTGCTATTTCCAAACGGAATTACCCCATATAACACTGACCACGTGCTATCACAAATATTATTGGCATAAAACATAAGCAAAATCATAGATTTTATTTTTATTTTCACTTGAATCCATAGACAGACAGTTTATCCTATTGCCAGACTTAAATATTATATCGCTGTCATTAATCATAAATAATTATATTTAAATATTTGGTACAATGGGAATTTCCATCACAATGCATTTAAAAGTTAACGCATCAAATATATTAACTTAATTATTGTATTAAAAATAATATTTTGATACTGTATTTTTTTGGTATTTTCCAGTCTTTCCTCGATACGATACTAATTTCATATATAAGTTATTCCAATCAAAGAAATTAAGAATTATTCGTAAAATTGAAAATATAGAATTTAATACTTTCCGCATAATTGCAATAATTTTCTATTGTTACAATTGTAGGTTAAATGAAGTTAAAATTTTATATTAAACTCCATTTTATTTATTAAAAAAGCTTGACTATGAATCATTAAATATATCGAGTTTTTTGATATATTTACTGATTCATGGTCAAGCTTTTTTAATAAATACAATGGAAAAGAAATAACTGCTGAAATTTGAAAAAAGAAACTTAATTGGTAAATATGGTTGAATTTTTTTTATGTTCTCCGCATATTTAGGCTAGGGTTAGGGTTAACCTAAATAATATTTAATTTTTAATGAAATTTCTAATATCTAAGTTTTTATAATAATTAATAATTATAATTATAATAAATAATTATAATTATTATTATTTGAATCATTTTTGTTATTATAAATATTCATTTTCTATATTATTATTTTTATTATTATTAAAACAAGTTTAATTTTTCTTACTTGTAATTTAATATCTTTCTTTTTTTGATACTGTTAATAAAAGATTACAATCTCAACTTTATTTATAGGCTTTTTTTTCAATATGTTACTACGCAGGTTGTTTAATATTTATAAAATGAACTTATTGTAAACCAATTTTGATATTATTACTCCATTTGAAATTACTCCATTTCCGACTATTTTAGCAACATAAAACAAAATTACATTTGTCAAATATACAGGGCTACTTTAAAATAAAAAATAATTTTCAATTGAATTAATGGGCGTTTTGAATTATTATTATAAAATAAATAATATTTTTTGCAACTAGTATATCTTCAATTTTTAAGTTAATAATCTAAGTTTGAATATAATCTGTAATATAAACATTGTAAATTATTATCCTGCAAATAAAGTAGATCAAATTAATTCAAAAAATAATTATAAATTTTCTTTTGATGGATTTTAGACTGTTTCATAAATTTTAAAAATATTTTTTCTTATTTAGAAATATTTATTAAAAAGCTTGAAGACAATGAATCAGTAAATATATCAAAAATATCGATATATTTATGTATAGATTTATAATAAATACTACTGAAAAGAAATCATTTGTGAAATCGGAAAAATAAGTTCTTATTATATTATTTGGAAATGTTTCAATGTCATGGCAAGAGAATTAATTGATTTAGATATTTTATTTACAAAAGAACATATATTTCATAAGATATGGTGAAAATAAGTCAAGAAGTGACTAAAAATATTTTTAATGTTGTGATGTTGATGGCATTGAAAGATAGAAAAATATGTAAATTTTCATATAAGAATTTTAATAATATGGTGGTGTTTAACAATATCAAAGTGATATCAAGGAAAGAACAAGAACCAGAATATACAAATTCAATGTTTTCAGACAAAAACATTATCTATATGACACAATTTGTATATTTGTGGGATGGGATAAAGCATTATTGAGATCTAATAAAGCTCTTTGTGGAAGTTGATTTTGATTTTTTGGGGTTAGGGTTATTAAGCTAGTTTTGCAGGATAAAATTTTTGTATAATTTATTAATTATTATACTAAATCGTATTTTTTGCTGAAATAGTAAATATACAGAAAAAAGAAAAGTGTTAATAATAATAATAATAATAATATAATAATAATGCAATAATAAATTGAAATTCAACTATTAAAAGTTGTGATTAACTCATTTAGTATTTGATAGCTTGCATCCTTTTTTAGTTTATTTATAGTTTCAAAAAATTGCAAGGTCAAAGATTTTTTTTTCTTTTTGAAAAGGTCTTATTATATAAATTTATAAGTAAAAATTTAATTTATTATTTAATAATCATGAGGATGAACATTTGCTATTTAAAATTCTTTTAAATTTCGTGTTTGATTTGTTGTTCTCTTAAAATACAAAATGTTTCATAGGTGCATCAAATGCAGTAAAGGATAAAATAGGAATTTATGACAAATTAGAGGACTAACCATTTATACAATATTTATATAATATTGTATGAAAGACGTACATATATGATTAATAAAATCTTTTCACTGCAAAACATTTATTATAGCATCCAATACTAAACATTTGTATTTTTGACAATGATTATGCAGATTAGGTTATGACTTACCTAACTTTAATTAACTTGTGAAATCTATTTTAGTGACAATCATGCAAATATCGTACTTACACAATATCACTTCTATTTTATATAAAAAATCACAAAATCAAGGTTTTTATTTAATTATAAAATAAGAATGTATATAGAAATAATAAAAAATACATAAAAATAACTTTAAAGCATTTTCATTATAAAAATAGTCAAATTAAAATTATAAATTAAAAAATATTAAAAGCAGTTCCCAAGTTCATTTGATGATCCATTAATTCATTAATAAATAATAATAATAATAATAATATTGGGTTTTATGATATCAAAAATCAACCGTTGGTTACTCTGACTCCACGTGTTCCAAAAATTAATAAACACAACTCCCAACGTATATTTGTTTTATATTAAATTTACAATTCTCGATAAATAACGACACTTTCAGTTACCCACAATTTTCTTACAATTTCCGATTGAACTCTGTTCTGGAAGATCCTGACGTTGTACGATTTTAAAAATAAGTTTCACCTTTTTGTTTGATTCCGTTCTCTGATCCGAACTCTTTTAATATTCCTTTCTGACTCCTCAGTTCTTCTTATGATTCTTTTTCTTCTTTTATTTTATTCCTCAAACTCCTATTGTCTGATTCTTCTTCCCTACCTAAGGCTACAGCCGATTATTGTGAATTTTGAGTTTTCTTATATACTCCCATAATCATTGTAATTGTCCCATTTTCGACCTAATTGGTTTTGGCTTCTTTGGTTATCATTCCCTAATTAGCTATTTCTGTTGACCCTCTTCGTAATTCCCATTCTTTTGTTTAGCCTCGTTTATCCGGTTGTTTGGATAATTACCCTGTGAATTCCTCGTTTGTTTACCCTTCCAAATTGCCGTGCTCGGGTTCTCCATTGCTCGGGCTTCCCCTTAGCTAGGGTTTCCCATTAGCCAATTAATTAATTAATTAATAGTTTACGTTTTTTCACATTTGTCTGTTTTACCACCCTTTCTAAACATTTTCTAAAAATTTCTTGCTCACTGTTTATAGATAGATATAGATATAGGCGACTGGAGCGAATGGGCTCTACATCACCACCAAAATTAACAAAAAGTTATTTCGAATTTTAAAGCAAATTACCTTTTTGGATAAACGTAAATTATAAATTATTCAAATAATTAAAAAAATATATATATATGTATATCTTTAACGAAATTTAAAATAGAAATTAATACTTATTACTTTGTTACTTACTATTTGTAAATAATACATATTTATAAATTTATTAAATATTGAAATGAAATCAATTTTATTAAAAATAGCAGATTGTTAAATTATAAATTATTTTGTACAAAACCGTAAGCTGATTTTTTTGAAAAAAAAGCTCAACTATAAAGATTTCAAGATGAGAATGGTTTTTAATTAAAAAACTATAATTAAACCTTTTATTTGTATTTTTTTATTAATTCATAAAAATTGTTACATACTATTACATTATAATGGACGTTTTTTGCAACAAAATTTTACAATTATCATCCAAAATTGCATCGCTACAAACTTTTACGACAATCAGCTGGTATATATCTACCATAAGGTAAGTTTTCTATGGAAATTTTTGTTTTCTTGGATCTGACTGGTAGTTAATATGAAAATCGTGTAATACTCCTGTTTTCGACTGAAAAGGTAATTCTGAATGAATAAAATAAAGGCTCTCAGCAATCTTCGTGGTCCTTTTCTTGAAAAAATAATCCATATCATTCTTATACTTTTTACTTTAATTTATAGCTTGTCAAAATTGAATTAAAATTAAACTAAAATTATTTGAAACATTTATTTTTTTAAATGTTTCCTGTTGGGACTTCCCCCCCCCCACAAAAAAAATATTTTGATGCTTACCATTGCAATTCAATTAATTAATTCTCATGATACTGATAAAATAAGAGATTTCCAGTCCCGGTGTTAGACAAAAATAATGCCACTATAGGCGGGCAATCAGCTTGGGTAATCTGTTACCACGTGGGTGATCGCAGTGCCGGCCTTAGACAATTTGGTGCTACATTAAAAGAGCTATATATTTTTGTGCTATATAAAAAGTGATATTAGTAGCACGAAGAACAACAAATAATTTTCATAATATAAAAAATATTTTAAATTTTAATTGTTCATAATTTTGCCACCCGTTAAAATAATGCCTAAAGCCGGCACTGGAGATGTCTATAATCATGTTTGTTAAAACAACTCGAAACATCTGTCATTGTCAAAACTTATTCAATCAAATAACCATTTTTGTACCTACTTAATAACAATACCATTATTAAAGTACTTGTCGTGAGACAAAATAATGATAAAAATAAAAAACAGTAATATTATAATATATTTTATATTTTCATTTAAAACCATTTCATTCACAAATTTAATTATTGTCGAATCCATATTTTACACTGTCCATATTTTACACCAAAAATTAAATATTAAAATACTCTATTTATTAATCTATTTATTAATATAACTTACTCATATGAAACATATTTTTAAAATGGATGAAAGTAGAAGAATACTGCAGTTCTTCAAATTATTTGAATCAAATACAATACAACGTGAAATAGAGCAACTGAGAAGTCACCGATGGAAGTTTTTACCAAACGACCTGGTTTGAATACAGCAAATGAAAATGATGGGCTGGATCTAATAAATTATCGTGAAGAATTGTGGAACAGATTTGCATAATTCGACCCGGTTCGTTGATCAGTGTATTGATTACGTTGACTTATCTATGCAATTAGAACTAGCAGAGACATACTTAGCAGTTGAAAAGGAATACCGGACAAACTATATCAATAGAATGGAAAAAGATGCAAATCTTCACTATCATGCAATTGAATTTAACTCAGATGATCTTGTTCTTGTTGCTACTAATGATAGTAATGTCAAGACAAAAAATGAAATTAAGAGGTTTTTATGAAGATGGTGTTTGGACAATTGTTGAATGACATGATTTAAACACATTTTTGATTAGAAATGATGATTTTATAAAAGTTGTATCGAAAAACAGGTTGAAAATGTGTTTAGAGTAATCATTAAAATAAAATTAACAGTCTAAAATATGGATTCGACAAATATTAATACTGTGTCAATAAGCCAAAACTCAAATCAATAAATTAAATTTATTTAAAATAAATTTTCTAGATTTATTATAGTGTAACAGTTTTAAAAGAAATACATAGTTAAATTGGATAAAATGTACACTGGTCGATAGCGAAAATCGGTTTACCTCAATAATAGAAAGCACAAAAGGGTGCGGCCAAATAATAGCACTAAATCATAATAGGAACTTTTTTCAGGAAGCTTTTATTTTTTTCCAAGAACAATATATTCCATTTTTGGAATGAAATTGAAAATATATTTTTGCCAAGAGTTGAAAAAAATATTTTCAATTTAATTTCACAACGATTTCCTATTATGATTTAGCACCATTATTTGACAGCGCCATTATTTGACCGTGCCATTAATTGACGATGTCATTATTGGTGAATACGGAGAAAAACTGAATAATGTCGTCAAAAATTAAAAATAATTGTAAAATTTTTAATTATAATAATTACAATAATAATTATTATAATTACAATAAGTTTTAATTATAAATGTTGGATTATTATTGTTAAAGTTGGTACTGACTCTAACTCCACATGGTCTTTGACTCAATCATTATGATTGAGTCAAAACAAAACACTTTATTAAATGTCAACAAGTTTTGATACAAAATTTTCAATTACACTTTTTTTGTTCTGCAATCTTTAATAAAAATCGAAAGCAGGTGACTCTAGGGGAAACCGCTTTCATTAGATTTGGCAATGATTTTTCTCTTCTTACAAATTTTAATTATCACTTCTAAACTTTTTGCTCTTTAATCACGGTATCGTAGTTTCCTCTCCTTTAACCAAATAGCATTTGGCCACCAATGTCGTTTACTTATATATTGTTGTTCATTCCGCTTTATCGAATAATTCAATTAGTCATCGACCAAAATTTTGGAAAACAAAATGATTGAACAGGCGCCCTCTCGCCTTTGCTTAAAGGCCTAGTTTCGCTAATTCAAAATTAATCATCTTTATTGATTTTGAAAGGAAGCCTAATTTCATTATCCTCTTGTTTACTGCTTCGGTTTCCCACATGGCAAGAGTTTCTATTATAACTAATAAATTATTTATTTATTTTTTAATTAATTTGTATTTATTGAATATCTTTTTCTGGGGACCCCCCATCGGTTTTGTATAAATATGTCTATGTTCGTCTTTGCATACCGATTTCTCCCGGAATACGTCCTTTTGATTTTATTAGAAAAATAAATTTTAAAAACTAGTAACTGATATAACAAACGTAATGTATAATTTCTCATAAAAACAGATTTTTGTTAAACGATTTAAAAATCAGGTTTATATGTTTAGACACAAAAATGGGTAATTATTTATAAGAGAGATCAGGTTAACAAGTTACGTAAAAATAATTCACAAAAGCAAGAAAACAATTAATTTTTAATATCATGCAAATTAGCACGGGTTTTCCCATTTTTTTCAACTTCTAGACAATGATTGCAAATTTCTTTGTCGAAAAAAGACAAAGGCAACTGTATCCTAAACAAAGAGCGAAGAAAATATTATCTGAACCGGCAGTCCACTGCCATTTGCCCTGTGTGTCATAGACAGGGGGATTTAAAAATTTAAGACAAAAGTACTTTTGAAGTCGATCAAAAATAAGAAATTGACAAAGCAATCTCTATCACAGCAAATACATACTGACAAAAATCATATATTTCCTTACTAGGAAATTTTAACTGTTTGTGGTCTTTATTCGTGATTGAAATTTGGTTTATTTATTTATTTTGGACAAAATGTATTTATTTTAAATTTTTGCTTAAATTATATATTAATTAAGAGCATATTTAATAAAATTAATTTATTATTATTATTATTATTATTATTATTATTATTATTATTATTATTATTATTATTATTATTATTATTATTATTATTATTATTATTATTATTATTATTATTATTATTATTATTATTATTATTATTATTATTATTACTATTACTATAAATTATTATTTGATGTATCACATAAACTTAGTATATACGCAAAACTCGTGCTTTGGATCAGTCTCGCCTGAGCTACTCTTAATGTTGTTATCAATTAAATGTGTGATTTATACGAAAATTCTTTTTTAAATCTGTCTACTAATTTATATAACATTCAGATTAAGTATAAATGTATATATAAACGTTTACAAGTAAACAAGTGTCGCTATTATTGAGTATTTAACAATAAATAAGCGATTGTTTATCAATTACATCAGATCAACACATTTGTCAACATTTGTCAACATTTGTCATTGGAATTCTCAACTAAACATCTTTGGCATTAATTGAATATATTTCGACAACTCTTAGTCTTTAAACAAGATTATGAAAGTTTTTTTAATTTTTGTTTTAAATTTAAACAGACTTTATAAATGAAACTAAGGTAGAAATTCTAAAATTAGTACAAAATTATTAAAAATTTTGAAAAAGTATGTAAAGTTTGTGTTATTTACCAATGCCATCATACCATAATGAGTATGACTTTAAATGGCAGTAAAAAATTTAAATAATTTGATGGATTAAATAATAAAAATTACCATTTTAAGACCCTGGAAACATAAAGTGAAAGAAAACATATATTAAAGGATAGAATAAATTAATCAAAAAAGTAATTAGAAATTGTTGTCAAATTAAATTGAAAATATTAAATAAAAATTAATTTAAAACATAATTCGAAATTGCTTCAGTGATCCCCCAGGAAATGATTGTTAACTTAAATGGAAATTAGCTAAGATCTCAATAAAAATCAGTTACCAGTAATTTTTTTGAAAACGAAATGATTGATGAATAAACGTAAGATGTATAAATGAACTAAAAGACAAACTATTTCAGTGGTAGAATTGTTTCATATTGTTGAATTCCATAGCCAACAAGAAACAACATTCTCCAGAAACATATCAAAGAACAATGGCAACAAATCAATTGATGTTTGACGTCAAGACTCGGTCGAACAACTTGCTTTTAATGTTACAACGACATTATCGTGTTAAAAACTGCATTTCAAAATCGTTAATGTAGGCTCAGCTGTTTTGTTTGAGGTAGAAGACTTAGAATTGATTCATAATTCTTCCTTACAACTAAGAGATGTAGATGTAAAAATGCAAACTAATTAATTAAAAAATTTTTGATCCCATTGTCGGAATGTTTTAAAATGAAATTTATGAAACATTAATGTTTGATAAATCTTTAGAAAACTAACATTTTCATAACATTGCATTGTAATATTTTTATAAATTTTCAATGAATAAAATTTTCATAAAATAAATATAATATTTCATAATTTTTAATAAATAATTAAATACAGTATGATAGAGCAAATTGTTTGATTGAATGAATAGAATTTTTAATTTAGTTAAGTTTAAAAACATATTTTAAACAGATCATCCTGATTATTTTATTTTGAAGAACAAATGTATATTCGAATTATCTCAATTATGAATTCTATTAATAACGGAAACACCATACAAGATGTTTCTAATACCCATCAAAAATAAATACGAAAACCTGCTTTGACAATCGTGGAATGAAAACGTGACACTCGTATGATTAAAGGGGTAAAGTAACGAAAGTAATCAAGGTTTCTTCAAAAACCCCGAGAAAAAAGGAAATTATCGATGAATATTGAAATTCGTAAATAAACTAGTTAATTTAAAATGTAAATTGACATTTCAGAAGAAGAGGACGAGAAGCTTATGAAAATCTGTCAGTTAGATTGAGAAATTTGTTAAATTGTTTTTGATTTATTTATAAAAAAAATTGTGAGGATTGACTTAAGTTAAATTAGACTTTTTCGTTGAAATTAACTGAGATTGTGAATAAATTGTACATGTGTTTGATGGAGATAAATCTTTCAATTTGTTTGATCTGATTTATTAAAAAAGATCACGAGGAGATTATTTAACCGAAAATATCAGGAAAATCAACCCTGCGTTGAAACATTGAAAGGACTTGCATTAATATAAGTATATTTATATTTTAAAAGTTCTTCAATTCATATTTTATAAGTATTGTGTCAATAAGGAAGCTTCAGTTTTACATTTCGTTTATCAAATAAAATGTTCGCTGCCATGGCTCAGCTTCAACCTAATTCAAAACACTTTCTTTTTTACTGGCCTTGAGTTATTGAAATGTGCGTGAACCAGAAAAGATTGTCCATACTTGCTCAGTAGATATCAATACACTTAGAACGGTTTTTTTGCAAATCATAAAACATTCTTAGAAATTGATTTCTTGAAAGACAACAAACAAAACTATTTTTATAAAATTTCTATATAAAAACTAGAATCTCAAGTAAAGGTATGACATGTTATTATACTATAAACATATATATATATATATATATATATATATATATATATATATATATATATATATATATATATATATATATATATATATATGTTACGGTGAAAGTAGATATTGTGGCAAATGTACACATTTTCCGGTAAATGTGCACATTAGTCTCCTCATTTGAGTAATGTGCATTCAACTAACATTTACAATTTCAAATAAGGGAAATGTACATTGAATTTTCGGTTCTTGTTTGATATATCAATAAAGACCATATAATCCGAGTTTATCCGACAATATATTCTGTCCCCCTATGGGTATTGCTAGCAAGGGTACTGGTCACATTCAACATGTCGCAACATGTACCCTTGCTAGCAATACCCATAGGGGGACAGAATATATTGTCGGATAAACTCGGAGTATATGGTCTTTATTGATATATCAAAATACTCTTATTTATAAATTAACTAAAACATTGGATATTTATATATTTAATTTTAATTTAATTTTAAGTGGGGGGAAATATCAAACAAGAACATACATATACATTATATTCAGTTCACTTATACCTAACTTTTTGGGAAATGTACACATTTTACGGTAAAAGTGTACATTTCCCAAGATTGTACATTTACCGTAACACATATATATATATATATATATATATATATATATATATATAATAAAAAATTATAGGTTGAGACTTTAACGCTCGGTATACTCATTATCTAGAGTCTAAATTGCAGCTTCCTTTAGATTTAAATATATATATATATTTGATCAAAATCACTTGAAGGCAGTGCATAAAAAATCGTGAATATCAAAAAAACATAGATATATTTATTGATGCATAGTCAAGCCTTTTAAAAAATACAATGTCAATTGAAAAGAAATCAGTGGTGAAAATAGAAAAAAAAATCTTAATAAATATATATATATATATATATATATATATATATATATATATATATATATATATATATATATATATATATATATATATATATATATATATATATATATATATATATATATATATATATATATGTGTGTGTGTGTGTGTGTGTGTGTAATATTTAATCTTTTATAATGGTGACAATTTTCCTATTTCTAAGATCGTGATGCCAATTTACGAATAAAACGAGAACCGTGGATGCAAAATTTAAAGAACTTGGGTTCGGATATTTTTATGTACAATGGTGTGACACTTTTGTAACAATCCTTCAAAGGGAATGCGAAACAGTTTTATTATTCAAGAATGTTTTGAGTTAATTCACATTTAATCAAATTATTGACTGCTCAGAAAGTAACACAAATGTTAAATATTTCAAAATATTTTATTTTGCCACTTTCATTTTGACCACATTTTACAGAAAAAGACCTTACTTATTTTTCTGAAAATATTTTTATTGATAATTGTCATATTTTTACAAAGTATCAATTGAAATCGGCAACTTCCTCATAGTATAAATGTAACAAGTTCCAGTTAGATGCTATGAGCATGCCGGTGACTTCAAATATGTTAAAAGAAATCACTTTTAATTCAATTTTATCTTAAATAAACAGTTCAAATGTATCATTTATAATATTTTAGTTTGTGGAAGTGAAGTATTTAGGTTAGGCATCTGAGTTTTTTTTTATTTCCCTATGATAGTTGATACTCAATATGTTGAATATTTTGTCATTGTCATCTTAACTGTGTAGGCTATGAGAAAAACAATCTCCGTATATTACCATGACTAAAAAGACAATGATTAAGAATAAAAACAAAATTATTAATTAATAAAAAAAATTAAATCAATAATATTATTTAATAAATAATTAAACATACATCGCAATGATTTAATTATAAGATAACGCCAATCAAACATTCTTTTCACGATATATTTTGACAGTTTTCATGTCATCATCAGGTGGGATTAATAATAATTTTATTAAAAAATTTCGATAATTATTAAGAAAGTGTGATTTGTGAGACGTTGTTGATAAAGTCATTGAATCCAAAAATTAATGTGCAGAATGCAGGGAATACT